>JADWOT020001724.1:31575-128000 GCA_036345935.2 Taenia hydatigena | reverse complement strand
TCTGTGAGCTCTGTTTCTAGAACGATTTTTATCTTCCCGTCCTCGATCCTCGCCGGTCCCTTTAGTATGTGTACATGCCCTATAATGTGAAATTCTGTCAGCATCGGATGACTATCTTTCTGGCCTCCTTATAAACAGACTCATGAGGTTGCCTGTGTTTTCGCTGCTCATGAACTCCATTTGATTTGTTTCTTCATTGAAGAAGATGAAGCCCATGTCACGGTGCCTGAATGCTCCTCCAGAGTACGCTCTTGAGCTTTGCATAGGGAGAAAATGGAAACGAATTATTTGTGCACAACAAGTCAAAGAATAGCGCACGCATCTTGGTAAAAGCAGGCAATGGTAGTAGCAGTAATAACTACTGAGCAAGCGTAGCATTCAATTAGAAAACAGAATGAGGATTGCGAGTCTTTTGTCGCGCTGATTCTTAGAGTATGACTTCTGATCGCATTCAAGCATAGCACAAAACGCAATTTAAAAATGACTTTAATGGGGCTCAACGCACATAAATAATTCGCTAACCTGTACCAAAATGAGGGTTGTCCGATGTGGCCGATGGATATGTTCTCAGAGCAAGGGTAGGTAGGATGAGTGTAGAGACTCATCAAACCCTCTCCTTCCCATTCGCCAACCAGTTTGGCAAGCGGTCGCAGAGATTGGTGGACAGAGCAGGCTGCAATCACACAAAGGCTTGTTTAGTTAACCCCGAACAGGTTATTGGTTAGCTACGTAAGCTAGGGGGCTTATTAGCTTGGTGTAATCAAACAATGATATCATGAACTGGTATGACTTCCCAACAGTGCAAATAAATGCAGTTAAGAAAGTAAACTGCGAAACGAATGCAGTGTTTAGCGGAAATTGGACATTTTGGTGGACATTTGTCAGTGAATTTTAGAAAACACAAGCCTCGAATTCATATTTACATTACTGTAAGCATTAGTAACAATGAACTTGCTAGTAACTGAGACCAATTATCGCAAATAGCTGGCATTGGAAAACGACTGCTGCATCACTCTACCACTCCTGTGATTAAAATATGAAGAATAAATTTTAAATGGCATACGGGTCAAAGGAATGCATAATTTGACTTACGTTGCGGGTGGCTCATAGCAAAGTGTGCTGTTAGCACTTGGCTGTGACGCCTGATCTTATATAGGGACGTCTGCGGTCTAACTGGATTGCTGAAACGGCTGTGGGTGACGCTGTAAACATGGACAAATCTGGTGACCTTCGAAAACGCCCACACTTCCACCTATCATGTTCACAATAGCGGTACTACCAAACCGGTTTTTTCACCGCGCTCTCACTGTTGGCAATCTGGTCATGCTTGTGAGAAACAACTGTGGTAACAATCCTTTCCAAAAAGGCGCATACATTTGCTTCTACCGAAGTTAGGCAATGCATAGTTTAATTCTACCTACATTTTGCTCGTTTCTAACTTTGCTAGGCTTGTTGGCTAACCTCAGAATTTATCATTATTAGGTACTGCTCTTTACATTCAGCATGCATTGCTGTCTACCTGCAGATAACAAGCTTTGAACTCCCTTTTTTGACCTGAAGGATTCCAGTTGTCGACGTCTGTGTTCAGAAAACGTATTTGCTGCATTTTTAGGTGCTATATTTGATTGCAGTGATCTTTTCCACATTCATGAATATTAATATCAATCCTTAAAATTTTGACACTGCACTGATTCTTATTAGGAATGCAACTCACTTGCTGTAGGACTGTATAAACCTAAATAAACCATTAACCACCTCTACTCACCCCATAGTAAAATTCTAAATGAAGAGAAGAGTCTCACCAGCATTTCTGATAAAACAAATCGCATGATGCATGGGTGTGACTGAAGCATTATGAGCACCTTATTTATCACTGTCTGGTTTGCATTTGTATGACACTTCTGTGTTGGGATCTTGGAAACGCTGCATCGGTAAATAGTAGGTGCAAATGTTGAGTCTCATTAATTACATCTTGCGCCGGTTAAAATCCCACTTCAACAACAATCTCTACACCATTTAAACCTGTGGGTAAAACTTTGTGATGCATTTTAGACAGACAGTTCTGACTACCAAGTGATTTCCTTCAATAATATCTAAATTTATGGGAACTATATGAAAACATAGTTTCTTACATCCCTTTCTGCAGCCCTTAACCCATTACTTTTTAGGGAGTCAATGTAGTGAACAGATTCCTCTGAGCCAACCCAATTGATGTTGGCATATTCACAGTTGACCAAAAATTTACAAGGCTTCAAAACCATCTCATCGATAATCTCACTAATTTCACTCGACCGTCTTTGTATGCACGACGCGCGTCAAAGTGTTTGGCACTTCGAAATCAGATCTCTTAATTATGCAAGCCGATCATTGGCATATTATTCAAAGTTTGTCAAAAACTATTGTGCGACCGCCTCCCCTACATTACTAAGTCATCATTTACTGATGCCTTCTCTACACCTACACGACTATGATTCACATCAACATTTTCGCCTCAAATAACATGATTAGGTATAGTAACACAAATAGAATTGATATAATGGGCATCAACATATAAATTGTATTTTATGCTCTTTTAGCGCTTAGAAACACAGTGTGATCTATGCTGAAAGGTTCAATGCCTCATAGGTAAACAACACTGCATTGGAATTGTTGTCGTGAGTAAAAGCAGCAACAACAGTCCCATTTGAGTCTGGCACGGCAAAATACCATCACTGGGTGATATAGCGCTGCCGTCAGTTTGCAAAATGCAAGTGCTTCACCGCAACTCTGTCAAATGGCAGGTGCTCAGCGTGTCACTTTATTTGTCAAAAATAGGTAAGATGTGCCTGACTTCGCAACTTGAGTAAACAGCCTCTTTTTTAATGTAGGTAAACGACTTTGGAGGCAAATTTCGACTTAGCGATTTAGTAGAAGTGATAGCCTTGGGAGGAGATAATAACATGGTAATGAATTTTATCAGCAGCTTACCGTATTGCAATTAATTGTGCCATTAATAAGCAAAATTTTGGCAAATCAAGTGCTCATCTCACTTTGAGTGGTCTAAGCACACAATTGTGGATCTTCACTCTACATGCTCGCACTCTTTAGCTGGTGTTGTCAGGGAAGGAAATTTGTCATCCTTTAAGCAAACCGTGGCCTAATGAAGGCGGACATCATACAAACTATGCAACCAATGCATTTAGTCGGCGTCGTGGAAAACTTCCCGCACATCAATAAGGCTGGCGTAGCCCTACTCGTACTAACCTGACAGACCGCTCCTCCACACCACCGCTTTCACTGTCCTTCCCATCTCCTGATCTGACAACAGCGTGACGGTCAACGTTGGGCCATTTGGACCAACCATGCAGTCGGTCAATTTCTGTGCGTATAACTACATTGGTATGCAGGACCTTCAACCAATAAACACACTTCATCAGGCATTGGTTTATTACGAAAGAATAAGTCACCTTCACAATGTTTTACAAACGGTCTGCGCCTAGCTGCGAGTCCCAACTCTTACTGCTGCTCATTCGCTCTACTGAGGCTGTGAAAATCATTCAACTTTTAATAAAAACTTCATCACTCACAAAGTAAGAAGTGGCTGGAATGTTTGACTTCCTAGTGCTGCAGGCATCAATCGTTTCGTGCACAGATTCAGCATTCAATATACGCTTAGGTGTGGACTGCAATGTTATCATTTACATCAGCAGCCTACAAGAGACCCATCAATTTAATGCTTTCTTCTTTTGTCGCCCTTGCTGCGCAAAACCATATGCATCTAAGCTATCAGTGCACGCGTTCAACTTTTTCCACTCGTGCAGCAATTCGAAGGCGAAGGTGTCGATCGCGGACCAAAAACTGTTAAAATAAATTCTGTCTCGAAGCCTTTTATGTGTTTACTAGTGACACATTGGTTCGTTCCAAGTTCAAATAGTAAACATCGGCATTAAACAATAGGATCTCATGCTGGCCCACGCACTGAGAGTTCACACGCTGACAGTTAAAGACGGACATACAAGAGATCTTCAGTGCCATCGTCTGGTTCTTCGCGTTCATTCAATGTGGAACATTGGGCTCCAGAGACGTAGTACGCTGCCTCCGCAAGTGTGGTTCTTCTGCATAAACACTGCCATACGAAATCCGCAATAAGGAAAACTTTTCCTAAAGAGAATCTATTTCGTTTTGAAAATTTATAATTAAACCTTTTTTGATGATGTGTTTGATCTGGTTATGCAATTTTTCAAAATGATAGTCGGACATTTTTAAAAGTTTACAACCCAAGATGGCCAATAAAGATGACCAACTAGCAAATTCTTTTGTTGCAAATGCAATGATGCGGTGGCTGCGTTTTGCTCAGTAAGAGTTCATTTGAGGCTTTTCTAATGCACCACATTCGTTTGTTTAATTTTGTGGTCGTGATCATTGATATAAAACTATCAGAGGCAACTGAACTTGCGTGGTCGCCTCTGACAGTGGAAGTGTTTTAATAAAATGTCATCGGACTTGGAAGGCTTTTTGTGGGTTATTCAACCTCAAATTCATCTACCACCGCATCTTGGTGTTCGGTAGCACTTTGAAGGGTTTATATTAATTAAAAGTTGCCGGTTGAGTCGCCTGTAACTCTCCCTCTCTCCCCCGTGTTTTATGCCTTGTTTAATTCAGCTTTCATTTTGCTGGCTTAGGGATATGTCATCTTAGGGAAATTTCACCACAAGAAGTTGTGAAAATATTATTCGTCTATCCAGCTAAAATTACCTAGATTAATTACCTGAGGCTGCAAGTTACGGAAGGTAATTTTCTTGTCCACAGTTGAATACTGAGTATTACGAAAGACAAATGAACGGTTCATTTTTCCCATCTGTGAGAAGCGGTTATTGCAACGCATTAAGACGTGATGAATACGCATAGTGAGAGACACACATAAAAAAGCGCCAAGATTTTTAGCAAATATATGATGCCCATCCAAGGCTACTACGAGCTCGGAAATCGAAATGCCATTCCACTAAACAATTTGTTTTTTTACTGCTCCTAAGCATTTACTTTACCAAAGAAATGGTAAACGAGATTCGCACAACTTACACATGAACTGCTCGTACATTCACGAAGAACTCACAATCGTTTTGAAACCAATTTGCATAACCTTAGCAACAAGGTAAACAGATGTGTGAAATAATAAAATATTGGATAGTTTACACGTCGTTTGCGTCAGACTTGTCTTTTAGTCAGCCAAATCAACAGTTCCATTCTGAGCAAAGTGAGGTCTCCTTTAGTCGATCATTTGATGGCAAGCTGATGCCCTATCTGATTTTAACTCTATAATTTGCTTGAATCACTCCGTTCACCAACTCACTTTGCCACATTTAATCGCCTTTTCTTACTGTGGCTGCTTTACTTCCTTTCTTCAGAGTGAAGTAGACTGCGTGGTAGGAAGAGAGAAGTACTACAACGTCTCAAGGGCATTCATCACAGTGGGCGGCTGTGGGTAAGCAAACGCTAAAGAGAGGCAAACTTAGTAACGTAGCACACGATCCTGGAAAAAACTCCTACTACAGGTGGAGGTGATTTGTCTCCTTTTGTCAGCAGATTTTCATGTTACTTGCGCGGACAGGGAACAAACAAGCCTCTCGAATATGGCGATACAGCTCAGGCGGCAGCCCACAGAGATGGCGAACCTGCATTTCAATGATGGTGAAAGTTACAGTCGGGGAGGTGTAGTGCCTCCTCCGCGGATTCATTTCTCCTTATTCATTTGCCTTCCCGAAAGTAAATGCTTTTGTTTTGGAATATTACCCGGCGGTGGTGCGATTTCACTACTTATTGTGATTGTTATGGTTTTAGCTAGAACGATTCAGTTTGATGGTGAAATAAATTACTGGAAAGATTTAGCTTTACTTGATGTTGCAGGCGGTTTAGGACTTAGGGTAGACGGAATTGTCTCTGTGGAGATTTTATTGCATGTGTTGTGGGGGTCGCTTAAGGATGCCAAAGTTAATGTGATCTGCGTTATTGCTTCACGCCTCGTTCGGATGAGAATAAGTATCAATTAACTGAGTGTCTTGTCATGTTCTGCGCCTCAACCGCTTTTGATAAACACCACTTTTTAGGGTGGCGTCTCACTGCTTTTCCTTTTTCAACGTCTTCTCTTTTGCCTCTGTTGTGACGAATGCAGTATCCAAGATGTGACACAATTTACATTGGTAGAAGCATTCATGCCTGTAGTGTTGGTGATGATGAATGCAGCAGAAAGACTTGAAAAGATTGCCCGATTGTTCCCTATTGGCGAGCTGAATGCGTCTTAAGCACACTCACCAGACACGATTTGAGTAAGTGCAAGCTAAGTTGGTAAAGATTCTATTTCGAATGTGACTTCCACGTGCGGTCCACGCTATTGTTAAATTAAGTGTCGATTCGCATATCAGAATGGTCAGCTCATCGCATAGCCTCACCATGTGTGCAAATGATGCTTTACAATTCATTTTGACTCCGCTGATACGAAAATCTTCTATCTGACTGACGTAGGCTCTGCATTCAGTTTTAATTAGTGAACATAAAATCGATTTGCAAAAGGTATCTCCAAAGCATTGTTATCAAAGCAGGAGACAAGACTGATTGTCGCCAAGTTTAAAAACGTAACTTCAACTGACTACGATGGTAGTATCATTTGAAATGCAAGCAGTTTAGTTTTGAAGGAGAGGCACCTAAGGTTGTTTTTTCATATGCGAATGTCATCAAATTAAATGTCGACTAAGGTGCTATAAATAGCATATTCTATTTTTGTATTTTATTTACGAAAAAGTAAGATTTGCGCAGACTAAACAATAGCTGAATAGGGCAAATATGAATGTGAATCCCATTCACTATCTGCTGTCAGTAGGAGGCCATGCAAATTACGCAAAATTTCTGCGGTGAAACTAATTCCTATTGTGTTTCGGTCCCACCACTTCCATTTGGCGTGTTTAGAAGGCTTTCGATCATTTGAAAAGATTCATTGAGCAGCTAATGATGGAAAGGAATGAGACTGACTACAAAGCTGTGCACACTCATTTAAAAAGTCGTACAAATAGCAGAAAATGATAGTTGTTCGATGCCTTACTAAATTGTCACGCTACTTATTGATCGAGCAGTCGCCTTTACTTAAGGAAGGCAGTTCATCTAAATGAATGGTGTTCACATATTGACAGTTGGGAAGTGGTAGTGTTACCCATGAGATGCCCATTTCCAGCTGCTGGAAACTACGACCCTATTTTATTTGACTATCTGATCTAAGAAAAAACTGCATAGAAGCTTAATCTCTTCTACTGCAAACTCTACCACAAACGCTTTCATGTGGAAACCATATCGGAGGGAATCAAGCAGGAGGAACAAATAAGGGTGGATATCAAATCTGGCGATTTTATTTTGTGGGTGCAGGAAGACAGTGGTCCACCATGAAGGGAACCTTTGCGCATTACTTTAGCGGCACCTCTACAACATTCGCACTTGTCTCCCTTCAATCGCTGGAGTCGAAGATGATTTAGTAAACTTACGGTTTGCCACTTTGGCTGGAATGACATCGTCATTCACCTTAAGAGAAAGATGTCAAATAGACATTCATTCGGCGATTAATTAACTTACAGAAATACGTCTTGCATTATGCTCCACCACGTGCGCTCCTCGTAAGCTACTCAATCGGAAGAGGGAAGTAAGCGTTCCCCTACATTTTTTTAGCTTCATGCCTTTATTTTTCCACTTTGGTGCTACACGAACGGCTCACCTCTCTGTCAGCTTCCCCTCCTACCTCATCGTCTTTCAGCAGCCTCTATGTCTCAATCATGATTGTGACATGTTTAAATAATGCATACATACAAAGCCTAGATCAGACTAGCATAGGTTAGACTGGACCTGACCCAATCACACTACTCAAAACCAAATCGCGCTTTAGCATAGTTACGCTTATATTACCAGTAAACTTTTATTTCAACCTTTCTCTCTGTCGCTTTAGTTTGCCCTAAACCACATCACTTCAACTTAGTCTACCATCCCTACTTCATTTACCCTTTCGAGGGAGAAGGTGGGCGCGTTGCCTTCACTTCTTACTTTATGACTCGTAAACTAGCCTAATTCCTACCTGCCCATCTCACCACCCAACCCTTATTTCTCCATGGAGAATCCCTCTACCTGGCACTCTACAGTAATGGATAAGATGGTGTGCTTTCCTCTCCTATTTTCCTGCTCAGTTTCTGCAATTTATTTACTATTGTCTGGCTGCTTGCCAAAGTTTGTGTCTGTCATTGTCCACTTTATTCGTCCATTTGGGATTGGATCACAAAACAACAGGTAGGAACGTGTGTGTGCATGTGTATAGGTGTAAAGGCACATTCATCTCATCCTCGCCTTCAAACTTGAGGAGAGAGGGAAGAAATGATGCTGGATTTGAAGGAGGTGAAGGGACCGGACCGGGTACATCATGCATGCATGAAATGCCAGGAGCATACAGTTTTTCGTCAAACTATGTACTCATATAGCTGCAGTTTCTCGTACCAACATGCAGCTGAGTGGCCAATCATCTTCATTTTTGCTAAACGGGTAGGTGCTTGGAATCCGTTCTTACTTCAATCATCTACACTACCTGGCAGTGTCCAAAGTGCCTGACCATTGTACATAAGCGCAACTTGATATGAATGACTTGTCGGACTCTTGATCCTGCCAAGCAGACGTTGGGATAGATCGCCATGTGTGGATGATCTCTTTACTTTACGTTGAGTGTTCCAAGATTTGTTTTCGTGAAGAATAAGGGGTGTTAAACGTTGCCTATTCGTTCCGTCCATATCTTGCTCTCCTCTAGCATCTTATGCCTAGTTTCTGCCAAATTTCGGGGTGGGATGTCAACACAAATAAAATCATGCTTAGTAGCTATTTTTGCGCGAAGCAGGCAATGAGGTAGGCATTTTTACAGGTGGGTGGTGATTTAGCTTTAGTAGGAATGCAAACAGTGTCAAAGGGCATGTACCTAAGAAAAGGGGATAAAGATTCGCAGATGAGTAGATTTGCTAGTCGCTATTATAAGTAATGCGCGACCGCAGCGTAGTCAACCTCAGTCTACTTACCATCAATCAATTCCACCGTCTCGCTCAAAATCTTTATAACTCGACTAATCTTTCACTCTGCAATTCCAAGGACGTAAGAGGGCCAAAGCCATGGGCTGTTTTTGAGTGTACCGCTCGATGGAAACTCTGATCCCTCCCATAAAGACGATTCTCACATAATTCACTCGAACGCATAGACAGGAAAATAGGCAAGTGGAGGGATTTAAGGAAACGTGGAATAAATTGGGAAAAGAATAAGGAACACAGTGCCACAGCACTGTACAGAGACTTTTGACGATGACCTCATGCCTTTCTTCACTTTCCTTCCGTGGACGCCTCGTCTTCTCTTCTCACCCAACTATTTTATCGATATATATAGTTGAAGAAGAATGGTGCCTCCTCTATACCATGAAGTTGCAGTCAGTGCCATTCTTTCTCTGGTATAAGGTAGCAAATGACTTACCTTCGTCAACTTCATAGCGATCCTTAGGGGTGCGTCTCCGAATTTTTTACTCGCATTGCTTTTATTGCCTCTGGATGCTCAAAAGCTGTTCTTCCAAAAGGAAATATCAGGGGTAAAATGACTGAGGACAAGTGAACGAAGGCAAGTGATGCCTAATCCCACAAAAACACTTGCAAGGGATGCTGTCAAAAGCCGACACGAGACGACATTGAAGGACACCACATGGCACGTGCTACTAATCGACATGCTCTTCTACGCCTTAAAAAGTTCTCTGTCATAAAGCCCGTTTTAACCATTTACCAGTACCTCCTATCCGCTTCCTTTTCTACTCGACTTTAGTCATCCCTTCATCCTTCAATTCCGTCGCCTCCTTCTCCTTCTCTTCGTTATTTTCTCCTTCCCACCTCGCCATTCCAGAGACGTCAGAGGGCGAACACATGTATATATATATATACAGTAATAGATAAGGGCAGGTTATGCTACTGAACCCTCTCTCTCGTGTTTTTTGGTTATTCTCCCTTTCTTCCCTTGCCTCATTTGCATGCGCTATTTTAACGCCATAGCATCTGGTTTCCAGTGTATATTACATGGAAGAGAAAAACTATGATTGGCCTTTGTCAAGTGTGGCATTCGTGACAATATTCCAATTTCTTCCATTAAATCAATTCCCTCATATTTTGCTTGATCACATGGCTAGATGAGTGATTAAACAAACCGGCCAATGAATGGACGAGAAAGAAGAAAAGTAGGGCACGCTGCACTACAGCACTGTGTAGGCACTATTTACGATGCTCGTTTCCGATCCTCATCCATCCTTCCTACCTCTTCCTCATTCCATTTTTCACAATCGTTTGTTCCTTTGTCCTTCATCAATCATTTCTCTGTCGTATTTAGCCGAGCATCCATGTCACTGTAGTGCAAGACAACGTTTCGTGCAAGTATGGGCTTAGGAATGCGCATCAGAAGCGCCCCTTCCTTCTTTAAGAACAAGTCACCCATTTCCTTAATCAATTCATACCCTGCACTACGCTCACTATGCTGTGCTTACTTTGCTTGTCTTTTACATGCATTTACAATTAATTAATAAGCGGCAGAACCAGGGGATCCCCTTATGCATTATGACTCGTCTAATGCTTATTTTTAGCTTTAGAGGCACTGCGGCACCTCTGCAAGACTAGGATTGACTAGATCTGACCAGATTTGACTGGATTACATCTAACAAGATCGGCTACTTGGGCGAGATTATGGTAGATGCGAATAAAATAGGAAAGAAGAGAGTAGATTGGGCTATGAGATCTATCGTGCATTCCTCATCCTCAGAGGTGCCTTGTACATCACCATTCTAGTCGACCTCACAACAAATTCGGTCCGATCATCTGGCTCGACACAACTCCATGTCATGTGAAATGAGACTTTCTCTTTCTCACTCTGTCGACTTGACCCACCTTTACATCATGAAAAGGGGCTGTCTCATTATTCCTCGTAGATATTAGAGACCGAGATGCACACATAAGAAGTAGGTCTAATGACATCCTTAAAATAGTTGAAGAGGAGTCCTCTACAAAGCAACTTTGGACTCTCAATATTGTGCCCCTCATTATGTCCCACCGTGCATGCTCCGTGCATTCAATTGAACCAATAAAGGAGGAGTGAGTAGTCCCTACACTGAGTTACTCTGCCTTTGAATTATATTTTAGAGGCACGAGAATATCTTACTCCCCTGGATCTCTCACACTTCAATTCTCTCCTCTCTTCTGTTATGACCGATTATATCCACCAATAATCGGAATTAAAATGCACATAGGCCTACCTAGACTATCAGTACCACCACCAGCACAAGGTGCATGGTTTTGGCTTGACGAGCAGCTTCTAGCACCGCATAAGTGTTGCTGACAGTCTTGCTACCGGAATCTAGGTCGGGATTCTCATGCTACTGAATTGATGATAAGTAGCAGTTTTATGGCGAATGCAGCGGTTGAATTAGTATTCATTAAGGCGGCATTGTTGGCAAGCGAATGTTGAGTAAGGAAGAGGGGCATCGATTCATCTGACACTTGTGGATAACAAATAGACAAATACATATCTGCCAACCCAAAAAATTTTGGGTGCCTTGGTGCAGCATTATAAGTTCCGATGGCCGTGGTGGCTAAAACACAAAGTGCAATGTGGGCGGAAGAGATGGTCCAGTCACCGTTAAAAAGTCACGAGACGCTGATGGATCTTTTCACGTGCCACATCAAACGTTACCTAGATTCCACTCACTTTCACGATGTGTAGGATAGAATCATGTGGATCACCTTCATAATTATTTACACATTTTGTTGGATTTTTTACAGACCTCTGCAGCATCAGCTCGAACGCAGCGTCGAAAACATAACCTTTAGAATGCGTGAGTAATGGACATTTCCGTGATAAACCACCTTGTAATATAGGCGAGTAATTAGATAATGAAGTCGAACTAAGTAGAAGTAGTTCCCTCCATGCAGTCTCCAACATCTTACGTGACTTAAGGTGGAAGGTGTACCCGCGAGTGAGGCTGTCTAACGGAAGAGAAACAACGCAGGTGCACCATTACCATGTCGTCAGATAGATGCAACGTAGGGGTGGTGTGGCCAGCTCCACTAACCACTTAAATATGCTTGATGAAAAAGCCGCCTTCACATGCAAACCCTCTATGCTGCTACTCAATTTACAATAACTGGTTCAAGTACAAGGTGGATGTGCTTGCATTTTCACTCCTCCCCACCAACACTTTGATGAATGCCTCACCAAATGGTAGACTTTAATAAACACAAACCAGCATCAGGGTAAGGTGGATTCCAGCCGAATAAAATTTTAGCATTCATTATGTCAAGCCAAGCCAGTGCGATAAAATCTAACGTACAAAGGACTACCAAGTTTACCCATTGCAAAAAGAAGCAAGGTGAAATGCAATGTGGAATTGCAAAAGCAAAAAAACTGCGCATCACAGATCATGATGAAAGCTAGATGAAGTAAGAGGAGAAAGATAGCACTCCTGAAAAGTTGCTACCTGAAGAACCTTATCCAAATAAATGGTTAAAACATGTTGGCCTGGTCCTATTTGTCACTGTTTCTCTCATAAATACGAGAAAGCAATTACGGAAGACAACAATTTGGAGAGAAGCAATCGAGATCCAAGCCGGACACAGCAGAGCGGTGAAAAGCACAATGAAATACAGGTGCCATCGAAGGATCACTTTTGAAATTGACGTCCTTCACGTCCACCCGAAAATATTTGTTACCGGCACCTTGAAAGACGCGAGAAAAAACAAGGCAGACAAGGAATTGCAGGGTAGCATTCCTTATCAAAGCAGGATAAAACTGGGTTGAAAAGAGCAAAGCTACATACAAGAGATGGTTAAAGTTCCGTTGCTAACTTAAGCAAATTGTTATTGTTTTTCAGAAAAAAATAAAAGAAATCACAAGTAAGAACGAACAGGCGAAAGTAAACTGCAGCAATACATCTGTGGTCTCTCCATCCAGATTGCCAAAATAAACGAGTAAACGAATGAGCGATTACTGGCAGACATCAAAGGCGGTCCTTAAAACCACCTCTGATTCATTTTAGGTGATGCAAAATATTGCACAAATGGAAGCAGAGGAAGGCACTCAAATGTAGCATCTCCAAAGGAAGACAAAGGAAAGAGAGATGGCACAGAAAAGTGAACAATGGAGAGGAAGGTTAGTACAACTGTGAAAGCTCATTGGTTATGAGGATTTTCGATACCGTATTTTGTACTATTGACAACTTCGCATCCGCAAATTGCTTACATTCACAACTTAGTTAGGCGTCAATGATTGCTGACAAAGCCTAAAATGTAAAAGGGAACAAGACTGCTCTCTCTATGCACGATTGAATTAAAGGTAGTAGTATACTGCATTGGTATGCGAATCAGGTGACCCCACGCCTCCTTCAGGGCGAAACCAATGGAACCTCTCTTCTGAACTCCTCTGTCACTCATGCAGAAGTGCCCGTTAGGACGGCAATAAACTTCACAGATTTGCCCTATATCATGCCCTCGCGTTTCGCAAGGTTGACTGCTTAATTCACAAATCTTTCTCCTTCGCGTCCCAATCGTCTATTCTTTCTTTTGCTATCCCACCCATACCCTCCTATAATGATAGTGGTGTCCTATTTCCACGACTGAATAGTTCCTTTCATAATTGATTTCTGGATGCTCCACACGATGATGAGAACGTAGCCTCATTTACAGTGAAGTCAGAGTGTAGGTGCTTTGTACTGGCGATCTCGCCCTGCATTTTACCTACATGGCTTCGCTAAGCTGTATCACAACCCATACTTCCTTTGCATTTTAATAATCACAGTTTAGAGGGGAATGCCCAATGATTCTGCGATTCCTGTACACCCTAGCCTTAGCCCAAGCTTTTGAACCATTTTCTGTGATTTATTAGTCCATTTGCCGAGTTTATTTGTAGTGTGGAAAAGCATTCAACTTTGAAGTCGAGAAGTTGATTGCGTGCTTGGCCGGAAGTAAACCAAAGAAAACAGTCTTCCTCATTCTTGTCGCGCTATTCAAATAGCAGTTTAAATGAAGTCATTGCCTGGCGTCCATATGTTCAAACCTCCAAGTCAGCTGGATTTTCTCAAAACAAGAACCTAATAAGTGAGTCTGCCTCTGCGCCTTTTAGAATTTACTTTCATTTTTTGCGCCTATGGAGAGATTTTAATTTAAAAAACTTGTTTAAATCCACGAATTAAACCTTATTTTAAATGTCCACAACATTTTCTGCAGTGCTGCTTCATGAAGGGGATTGTGGAAGAGAAAAAAGTAGAGAGAAGAGACAGTTAGCATTGACTGAATGACCGATGCTAGTCACTAGATTTCGTTGGCAATGGAGGAAGGGAGAGAGATGGAGAGAGAGGAGTAGTTTAATATTGTGTGAATAAATAATACATAGTACGAAAATTCATTTGAATCGAGGGTGATAGAGAGAGGGATAAAGAGAGAGAAAATTGGCAATAAATGAACGACCGATGTTGAGAATGAGATTGTATCAGCAATGGACGGTGAGACAGTTAGCATTGTGCAATTGATCGATGCTGAGCTCGTGATTTCATTGGCGAAGGAGGGTGATAGAGAGGGATAAAGAGCGAGAGAAGAGACAATTAGCATTGGGTGAAATACTGATGCTGAGCACGAAATTTCATTGGCACTGGAGAGGGAAAGTGAGAATAATAAAGTAAGCTGTCGAGATGGAATTCAGCATTGTGCGAATGGTTGTTAATCGGCACGTGCTTTCATTGGCGAAGAAAGGTGATAGAGAGGGAGATAAAGAAATAGAGAGGAGACGATTAGCAGTAGTTGAAGGATTGATGTAGAGCACGTGTGTTTAGCGGGGGTGGAGTTGGTGAGCGAGGAGAAGAGAGCGAGAAAGGAGACTTTTATCAGTCGATGAACAACCAATGATGAGCGCGTGTTTTTAGTGGTAATGTAGAGTGTGGCAGATATAGAGAGGGAAAAGAGACAGCAATGAGTGAGTGATCGATGGTAAGGACTTGAGTTCTGTGTTGTGGGAGAGATAATGGATTTGTCATTTCCCATTACACCTTCTTGTCTTCCCGTCTTCCTGGAAAATATTGTGATTTGCAAAAAACCCTGTGTTTCTTATCTAAGGGGGAATCAAATGTTGCCACACACCAGCTCCTACGTCTCTTTCAATGCTGGCAATTTTGCTCTACATGACATCAACAGCGGTAGATTGCTATGTCACCGCAACCGCGCAGTGCAGAACTTTACCCTTCTCTATGCAACAGCGCATAGCAGGTATACACAAATATAATGTAGCGAACAATGAAATGAGTCTTCTTGGTAGAAAAGATTACAAAGTTAGGCAGAAAAAATAGAGCACACATTTATGAAGAAAAGTTATTGCAGCTGTAGAAGGAATCACCACCTTCCTATGTGCACCAGGACCAACGGCATTCTAAGCACAACTACAATAAAGACATTGTTTAATCTGGACTCCCAGAAAACGGTGAGTAGATTGCTCTTAAGTCTAACAAAGCAATGCAGAAGGCTACTGCATCCGTGCTGTCATTTTGCCATTTATCGTATTGTTGGAAACCAAAAAGGTTTTAATGTAGCAAATTGATTTACATGAGTAGCGTTTTTAGAATGAACATATATTTAACCATTTAGAGGGAAATGAAGGGACGCCGGTCATTGCAAGCGCTATTTACTATGCAACCACCGATCGTGAAGATCAGGAGTAATAGCACGTGTTTAAAAATCAAGGAAAGTTAACGTTGCCAACGTGGACTTTGGCAGGTGCGATGGAGATGATGACGTCCAAATAAAGCCCAATGTGTCAACTTACCATACGACGTTGCTGTTCAATTACAAGAGCAGCAGTTAATTACCATAAACACAATCTCCCATTGTTCTACGAAGAACGTTGTGCGTGAATATAATAACGAAACAAGAGTGGGTTCATAGCGTGTCAGATTGTTCAGAGATGCAAAAGAACCAAGGTGAGGTCATGGCGCAAAGAGGATCGCAAGCTAAAGGCAAAGTGTTTAGCAGTTGTGCGTTCAAAATAAAAATCAAAGAATCGTAGTGAGATTCGCATTTAGGTGTGGTCTCCGCAGGTGCTCCGATGCTGGCAATTTTCACTCAATTTTGCATCAGTGGTAGTTTTGGCAACTTGACTGGAACGGAACAACAGAATTTACTACCCTCTTTGCCAGGAGCTAACACAAAAGTAGTAGCTTTGCCATATTGGCGCTTACCCAAGTGGGCTTCGAGTCTGGTAATGGTTTTATGGGTGCTGCCGTGGTCGTAGCTCCTAAAGCAAACATTGCATGAATCGCACTTATTACCATTAGGATTGACGAATCAAAATTGTGAGGCTGCCACATGATTGCTTAAGTTGTTGGTTTTGAGGCATATTTGTGGCTAAGTATCTAAATTTCACGAAGCTTTGGCTTAAGTAAAGTACTTTGCAGATGATATCAAATAAGGACGGTGCATTGACAAGGACTTTCCTCACGTCATTCTGAATCCATTACGTGCTATATTTACTAGCAAACTCACTTTGTGGTCCTCCATAGCCTAAAGTGCAGAGCGCAACATAAAGATCTTGAATCTTTAGGCAAGTGGTGGTAGGGCCTAAAGACAATCATGGACAGCATGAATTGCAGTAAAGTCGAGTGGAACGGCTCACTTAGAAAATGATCACCTGAGAGAAGTTACATGCTTGCGAGGCTTACGTTTGCATTCCTCCACTTCAGGTGATGTTCCACTCTGTGTGTAATCGACGGTCACTGTCAAACGCGATACTTCTGTCTCCCACATGAAAGTGTCATTTTTAGCGTCGATCCGTGGGAAGAATATTCCGTAAAATATCCTCAAATCCAAGGTCTTGTCTTCCATCATGCTGACTAACGAAATTAAGAACAAAGATCCATGATGGCAAAGGTGCATCAAGTGGTGGTAAATACAAAGAACATTTCAAATAGGGCCGCGAGTTTTGCGTGCAGACCTATGAGAGAAAATGTTTGCTTCCTCACTTTGCTTTCTTTTATTATCTGAGCTTCTTCATTGGCAAAATAATTGTCCATAAAATTTCTCTTAGCGCACAGATTTTTAGGACTTACTGCAGGAGAAGTGGCCTTGGTGTAGAAGCTTAGTCCCTCTCCAAATGCAACTTCTCGATTCACTTATGTAAAGTATGGCCTATTTTAGAATACATGCAATACTTAATCAAAAAGTACTGCAGAAAATATGTAAAACTGAGCAATAGATTGTCTGGAAACAGAACAGCCTACCAATCCATTGCCCTTTGCTCCTTGAACACCAAAGTTTACGTAAAAATACCGCCGCCCTTTGACAAACCGCGAAAATGGGAACGACGTCATTAGATCCACACCACCTAACATTCGAACAGAGAAAGATGCGTTGCCTATCTCGAATCGCTTCTAGGAATTTCAATGACTGGACTGCTAATGCGTGGTAAATAGTGTGATACCTGGTTTGGGCGCTGGAAACTTGCAATTTGGCACAAAGTATGTGGTTGATATCAGCTTCGGATAGTTACCAAAGTCGATAATTTCAATCTTTTCCTGTTTAGTCACGTCTTCGATGGTAAGGCTAGCTTTTTCTAGAATAAAAACAATGCTAGTGAATGGAAGATACAGAAAATGCATTTATTTGGACCACAAATTGACTCCTCTTTGGTCAAATGCCAATTTGCATTTTGACTGGTTTACATCCAAGACTGCACGCTACAATCATCCAGGGTGCGATGGTTTCTTTCTTTTTAAGGTGTGATGTGTTCCATTTTTGCAACTAGCAAGTTGGCTTACATTTTGGGTGACTTTGCCTAGTAAAATGCTAGGTGTCTGATATCTAATAAGTGTATTGAGAAATAAAAGGATTGGAATGAATAAAATAGTGATCAAATATGGAGTAGTGAGAGGAGGTGAGCTTACCTTCGCTCCAATAACAGGGACTACCCCAATATTTGTCATAGGCCACACACCTGTAACACTTGATAAACATCTTGAGGACAGCTGTTGGGGTGTGCACTACTGGAAACTAAATGAAACAAAAGTAATACTGAAACACTGTGACCAATCAGCACAATGTTAATCTCGACCTGTATGTACCCAAAATGCACTTTAGTATGCATGTTTCAAAATTGTGTACCCATTAAAATACAGTATCCCACTTACATAGTTCTTCTTGTACTCGTACTCTAACGGATATGAGACTCCGAACGGCTTCCCAACAACACGGGAGCCCCACAACTTAGGGCCTGTTTCGCCTTTAAAGGGAAAGTCATTAGGACACTCCTTTTATCTTGGCATTGACACTTTTTCAAAATAGAGGAGAGGCAAACAGAGAAGGGGACCAGAAATGAGGAAATGAAGAAGAAGCATACCTGCGCATTGAGCTGTACACAGTAGTGCCACAATCACTTCCAGCATGATTTGTGTCTATTCCCTTCGTGCTTTTTTGCGAATTTATACACGTCCCACACTGACCTCGTAAGGCTGATTGGATCTCCTATTGCAACGCAATCGCCACAACTATGAAGTCACCGTGCTTTAGCGAAGAGGCAGATTTCTAAGCACGAAAGCCATAAACGCCTTGTTCATTCATTGTATCTGAGCAATGTGGATAGATTTAGCTTAGTTTTTTAATGTACTGAGGTAGAGGAACGTCGCCTCATCATACCAACGTAGGATTCATTGCGATGTCATATGACTAGAAATTGAAAGGCAGTTGCATAAAAAATGTGCTGATTAGGAGGAGGTGTGCACTAAGGCGGATTGATATTTAAGGTGGGGAATTTTAAATTGAATAATCTTACATGTAAGTGAGCACTGCTTGTTATCGTTGCTTGTACCCTTGTGTGAACTGACTTCAAGCAGACCTATTTTTACCCCTTTTAAGCACCGTCCGTTGAAAATCTCGTTCATGCGAGTAAATGTGCTGAGATAAGTGGGATTTAACAGATCATCAGGTGATGAGACTACATAAACTACGCACAAAATGTCAGTGAAGTGACTGCTTTGGTTTTACCATATCCGTAAGCATTTATCATATCGTTGAACGAGCGATGTGGTTTGAGGATTCTATCATATGCGATTGTAAATATTTTCTCCATTCATGTCTTTTTGAAATCAGTACTCCAAAAACGATTAAGAGAAGGTTTCGTGGTGTGAGCTCCTATTACTTCTAATTTATTTTCTGGAGTGTGCGACAGTTGCAATCTCAAGATTGCGCTTATTCACATCTGCAAGTTTATTAGGCTGCGACTGGCTGCACTGTCAACGGGCGTTGCAGCGTGACACATTGGTTTCATTTATTTGTGCCATCAACGCGAGAAACAGTCTCGGTCTTCTAAAAAATAGGTCATTGGGGTAAGGGTGCGTTGGCGCAGAAAGTGCAAAATGCCTGACTTTCAAAGCCAATTCACCAAAACCCAAAGTCCTTAATGCTGGCAGAATAAACTCCTCCATATCTAAAAGTAATATAATTCGTAGACTTCAAAAAACGGTCTAGTCTCAGTTTCAGCGGGGCTGCGGCCTACTAGCCCTCTTCATCCGAAGTCATTTCGCATTCAAGACACCCGAGTGTGTCAGACATCATCGCTTGAAAATTTCACTGATAAAGAGGAAGCACATAGCAGTGTAGACTGATGTTCGAAATAGATCGCCTACCGTGTTGCTTGATATCAACCAGGTCTCTGCGCTTTCTTTCAAGTACTCGGTGCTGGGACTTCTATCTCTTCGCTTAACATGTTACAGAAATATACAAGGCGAGACAGTGACCGGTGATGGAGTCACTTAGTTTACGCTAGTCAGTGGAGCCCGTTCATCACCTTGCCTTAATACATTGCAACTCATTTTTCTTCTCTCTCATTTATACTCTCAGAATTAGTCTTGTCCCACATTTGCCAAAACTTCACAAACGACTTCTTCTTCTCGAGAGTGTGCAATAGCTGCGACCTTGATATCGGGTTTCTTCGCATTCGTAGGCTGTGTCTAAGAGTAACATCAATGGATAGGCGGAATGACATTTTCACCCAGTGCATATGTGTCACGAGCACCAGCAGTTGTGGGTTGCTTCAAAGAAATTCAGTGTTGTGAGGTGACGACGTGGGTGGAGTTGCGTGTTCTCATACCAAGACCCACTAGAAACTTGTGGGTATATGAAATATGTGTCGAGATCAATGTCGACTCACTAAACTTTAGCTGCTAAAGTCAACAAAAATGGCACCTTAAGCCTACGAATCAAATAAAATCCATGTCTCGAAATGTTTGCTTAAATTAATCTTTATGGTCAAAGCTTAAATATGCGAAACCAAAATATACCTACCATTCTGCACAGACTGAGTTAATTTCCGCACTGCTCATCAGCGTGTTCTGAATACAATTGTCACTACAGTTAGAAACCATTTTCGTTGGCTAAGTGAAGATTCGAAACATGGGATGGGATGCTGTGAACTTTTGAAGGGGTAAATTCCATCATGGAATAAGAAGTGCTTCGCAGCACACACAATCTGCAAACTACTAATTATTAAATGGAAGTGGTGATTTGAAGAAGGGTTTCAGCTAGCGTCTTAAGAGGATGCTGCTCATGCTAGGACCACTTCAAATTAGCTATCAATGCAGTCCAATTCACGCCCATTCAGATCGCAAACAGACTTAACAATTGCAGATGGATAGCGGCTATTAGCGATGCCACTATTCTGGGTCACTTACTTCATGTGTAACCGTTACCTTCCTTTATAACACAGGTGCATACAAAAATGCGCAATTTCAGAGTCAATGCCAGATTACACACTAAATGCGTCGAACCTACAAGCCTCACTGCCACCTTTGTTAACAACCCCTTGTCTTTTGTACCCGCGATAGTTCTTGTATGCCGATGAAACCAACACTAGAGCGACCGTCGCTGCTAGCGAAGTTATGAAGATTTTTGATGCTGCACTTTGTACTATTGCAAATTTAGTGTCCGTAAATCACTTACACTCACAATTTGATTTGGCCCTTATTTCTGCAAACAAAGCCCAAAGTGTAAAAGGGATGAAAAGACTTTACTTCTTTTATGCACAATTGAGTTAAAGGTAGTAGCATACTGCATTGATATACGAAGCAGGTGACCTCACACCTCCTACAGAACAAAACCGATAGAACCTCCCTTCTGAACTCCTCTGTCACTCATGCAGAAGTACACTTTGAAACGGTTCCCTGCTTCGCTGTTTATGGTCATCAGTGCAGTTTTGATCAGATGCAATAAACTTCACGCATTTGCCTTAAATCATGTTCTCGCACTTTGTAGCGTTGACTGCTTAATTCACAAATCTTTCCCTTTTCTGTCCCAACCGTCCATTCCTTCCTTTTATGTGTGATTTCCGGATGCTTTACACGATGATGAGAGCATAGCTGCATTTACGACGAGCTCGTAGTTTAAGTGCGATATTGTAGCACAGCCTCTACTTCATTGTCTTCTTACTAATCGCAGTGTTAAGGGAATTGTTCGATAAGTCTGTGATTCATCCAATCCTTAGCCTAACCCCAAGAACAACAGCCTAGGTTTTTAAACATTTTTTTTAATAATTGCTTAGTCCGTTTGCTGAGTTTGCTTGCAGTGTGAACATTTAACTTTGTATCCTAGGATTTGAATGTATCCTTGCTTGGAAGTGGACTATAGCAAACAATCTTCTGCATTTTTCCCCTTGCACTGTTATAAAGAGCAGCCTTATTAAAGTCAAAACCGGTCGTCCACATGTTCTAAACCTCCGAATCAGCTGGATCCTCCCAAAATAAGAACCAAGTAAGTAAGCTGACCTCTGCATCTTTTAGTATTTGCTTTCATTTTATGCACCTGTAGAAAGATCCCAATTCTAAAAATCTGTTCAAACCAACGAATTGCATCTCAACTCGAATGACCACAGCATTTCCTGCAGTTTTGTTCCATGGGGCCTTCTAGTTTGTAGACAAATAAAGGTTAGTCCTCAAGAGCTGGATTTCTGAAAATATATCCTTCCCCAAGTTTTCTTAAGAAATCACAAGTATGCCATAGTCAATCCGTGTTTCAACGCAAAAAAAAATAAAAACAGCAGGAACATGGTTGCCAATATGCCCGATCCGGGACGTTTTGCGCTTAACAGAGGACGGAATTGGATAACATCTGAGTGGAATGCATACTATGCATACAGTAGGGCTTTGAGCTGGTGACAGGCCATGAGAGTCAGCTCGTCTCGACATAGCGCAGCCGCAGAGACCCAATGTAGTCCCGTATCTTGTGGGAACAATGACAAAGGTAGTCAGCTCCTCAGAACTCTTGCCTTGAGTAAATGAGCATTCACTAGTGTCCCCCGGAAATCGGCTTCGGAGATTCGGTAGTCCTACAGACGTCTAGTTTGTTCAAAATTAGGTGCTCTTAGGTTGTGCATTCAAATGTTTCTGCATCATGTCTTACCTAACTGTATTTGCACAAGAGCCTACAGCATTGCGGAGACAACACACTGTTAATTGGAAGCGTTCTATGAGACCTAATACCCATCTTTTCCTTAGTTTATTGTTTTAGTAGACTGACATTAGTTTTCCCATCAATTCTGCTCCCGCTCTCTCGGTAATGTTTCCTTAAGCATTCAAGGACGATCCGATCCACCCACCCAGTGCAAACGCTTAAACGCAAATAAAAAAGGCTACTGAAATCAAGCTGACCCCTGCAAACGAGGTCTGTAGCGAAATCTTACTAAACGCCTCTTTCTTCGATAACTTAAATTGAATTTTTATTTATCAGTCATTATTTATATCATATCACCGTTTGTAGAACTGCGAGAATCTTAAAATTGTGACAATGTAGACAAACACTCAACTTTTGCTGTATGCTACCAGCAAGTTAAAAAACTGCTTGTGAAGTCGGTCCAACAATAGGAGGAGCAGCATATTGCTTCTCATCTTAATTTTGGACTCAATGAATTCAACAAATTTGTTTTAACAATGACGAGTTCTAGTGGCCCATTTGCAAGTGAACAAAACACGTACTCATAGATGTGGTTACTCCATCATACACTCCGAGGTTTAGGTTACAGACCTCACGTAATCTTTGTCTTAGTGTGCCGTTGGTGTGGTTTAAACGGCGGTGCAGAAGTGTGGTTTTGACATGCCATACGATTATTTTAACGGCTTAAAGCTAAACGAAGGAACGGCCTCGTTTTAATCAGGTCTGCAGCGAGTTGTTGCCCACCATTTAAATAGTACTTGTTTTACAGCATCGGCATTTGTCTGTTTGGCCAACTTAGGACCCTCACTCCTCTTTCTTTTCATTTTTCCGTTTTCTTGCAGCACTACCCGTGCAAGAAGTTACCACAAATTGATGAAGCATGCAAAATACTTAAGTAACGCCGTCTATAACGCAAAATCGAAGATATTCGCTAGCCTTCTTCTGTGGCCTGGTAATGGATCGCATCATTTTCTTCAATAAATGTCGGTCATGTCGCCATGGCTTCTCTCCTAGGATGGCTACCTAAACAAGGCACTATCTGCATCTCAAATGTCTCCTCTAAGCATTTTCTTGCCGCGTCATCAAGGCGATCATCAATATTTAAAACCTTTTCTCCTTTTTCCTCCTTTAAACAGCTTTCACCCTCATATTCCTCCTGTTTCCGGTGCCACTCATCCTTGTCATTTAACATCTCTCTCTTCGCAGACGCATTCATAAGGGAATGCAGCTCTTTTGTGGTTTGTGTCACTTCTTCTCAAAATGCTGTTTTGTGATCGTAGAATTTACAATGAACGACTTCTAGGTGGGAAAACTTCACATCAAATGTTTTGATAGAGCCTTTGTCTTTTGCAAGTTTACCGGATTTAACTGCATCGTGACAATTTGTTTTGGTCAAAATTATTTGTTATTGGTGCTATATGCATCTGAGCAGGCGTGGTAATTTGGGGCAAACTGATCTCTATTGCCTATTGTCTGCTGTAGTTGCGCATGTGATCTGGCGTTGGTCATTTAGCGGTGCACATTCCTTTCCTTTAATTAATATCCATTAGCAAAATCGTTTGGTGCGCTCGAGCATTCGCTCCTTTGCCTGCCTGCATGTTAGGCAGCATCTGCGGCTGTCATGGGAAGGACTAGAGAGCAGTAGCAATGCTTGATTGAATTTAGTAGAGACACGTATGACACCGATGCCGCTGTTAATTTCAACACTGATGATGATAGTAGTGATAACTGTCGCGGTTCTTTAAATGCGCCTTGTAGGCGTGAGGACGATTTAACCATGGTCGTGGAAGTACGTGGTTGCTCTCCTGGGTTTGGAACACTATCGTCGTGAATATTGCCACTCCGCTACCTCATGTTCTCTCTGTGCTTATAACAAAGATGTCAAGAAACATCCAACATTCTCAAATCAGGGGTAATGGAGGATAAGGGTAGTCTACAGTGTCAGCAGACAGATAGAAGTAAATGAAAACGCAGCAGTATATTGTGATGGGCTTCATCCATTTTATCATGGTTGGATTTGGAGCTACTTGATGACAAAGAGGCTATTCGAGTTGTATCAAAGACATCCGTTGCAGATGGTGGAAGCAGATCCTCCCCATGCGTATTCGTCTCTGTGCAGCGCCAGATTTGTTAGCTAAGCCGAAATGGCCTGTGCCACTGCACACTGTCTTGAGCAATCTCAACTTAATTTGCGCTATCTTACTCTATAGCAATCATTCAATGAAGCGTTCTACCCGTTCTTGCCATTATCCTAGTCTCCGCCAAAAATGTTCAGCACTAGGATGTGTGCATTTGGCCTAAAAATTTTTTTTACCTTTGCCCTAAATGGCTGTTGACGATGCAATATATATTACTTAGCATTTGCAGGTTTTTTTTGGAGAATTTTTTGACGTGTGGATGCTATTGATGAGCCGAAGTCTAGGACTGCGTCTTTGTCGTGTTCCGCGACTTTGCTTCGTGGGGTTAGTGATTTAAACGCATCATCTGGACTCGCTCATTGAGGCCACTTCAAGTAATCCAGTGGTGCTGCTACGTGACTTTCCTTCTCATTTGTGCCTAATCTAAACTCTTGTCCCGAATAAGTTGTAACTTGCTGTTTTAAACTAAGTAGTGCTAAAGAATGAAGCAGTGACGTTAGGAGCAGTAGTGTGTAATTAGGTCAGGATGGGATCAACCGTGTCATCCAAAGACTGATAGGTGCACCACTGTTGATGTAGTAAAAATTGAGGCCTCGCGGATTGCATTCGCAGGTGCATGGGCAACTGCAACAAGCAATGCAAAGTAAAGTAAAGGAGAAAAGGAAGAAAGAAAGTGGACCGGTTCTCTACTAAGATGTTGTTATTGCAACCATCACCTCTGTTTAGACCTTATTCTCTTCGTATTGAACAAAGCTGCTCCTAACCCATGCTTGCTGTTTTCGTTTAGCAGGTCCAAGTGTCGATGATGTGTGGATCGAATGCAGACGAGAGGTTCGTTGTCCAAGACGGGTTTTATGTGCAGTTTGTTGGTGTAGAAACAACGCTGCCATCGTGAAGTTCATAAAGCCCAAGCGTCAAGAAGGAGAGGGGATACTAGAGGGATTAATTGTGTCTTCCGGCAAAATTCTAACGCAGAACAGCATAAAACCCCCTAAAACCTGAATCCTTACTGATTCCAATGCCTACGTCTTCCTTGCCAAGCTATGGTGAAGTCTCTGCAGTATTGTATGTTTCTGTTAATTTTACATCATTTGTAAATTTTTCCTTTTTTGTGGTTTTTTTTCAAACAGAAGAACGTGAGGATTGAACGAGTTTGCGTAGGGGATGATAAATTTGCTTATTGATAGACATAAACGAGGTGTGTGAGATGAAGTGGTCCACTTTAAATAGTCTTCGCCGTTGAGACGCAAGAGGTAATCAACCTTGGAAGTGTCAATTAAATGCAGTTTAAGTAGTGGCCACATTCACTGGCAAACGTGAATTCATATCTCGTGGAAAAATGCATTTGAATTTTGGAAAGCGTTATGCAAAAGGTACAGGTAAGCGATGCACTCATAATCAGGCGATTCCAGCATTTGGCAGGTAGCAAATGAGCGCGTTGTGAGGGAGAATATTTGTATTGCCTGTGTTTCGAGCTGATGTCTTGATGGTCACAGGTGATTTTTCTGCATAGCAGATCAGGTCAGCACCGAATCAGACCGATTTTACTAAGCTGATGACCGCTGGCGACTAATATAATAATAGAAGTGTATATCGCCTGTGTTAGGGCAGCAGGATTTTTAGTCACCAGGTCAGCGATCTTAGGAGGGGCAAAGAGCACAACCGATGGCCGACACACACACCCCCATTCCCTTCCCTTTTCACTGTAATCAAACCGGACGGAACTTAAGCTCTGGCAAAATTATTAGGAAGGAATAACGACGTATCATTTCGACAACTTTTAAACGCATGTGAATGCTAATGGCTAGCGCGATTGAGTTATGAATGTTTTTCTTTTAGCACCAACTGCTTCGCGATGGCTGACTGTGCGCGTCGGATGTGCGACAAGGTCTCTATACCTTGCTAAATCATTATGACAAACTCTGACCTAAACACCATGCCAACAATGCACTTTCTATCTTTGTTTTATACCATTGTCGTCTTCAGTGTCGTGGAACAGTGTAGTGGAGGTGATGTCTGCCAAATACATCGCAAGCCACTAACCGGGTTAGTAAAAAGGAATGCAAGAGATGGAGGAGAAAAAAGGCGCATTTTGGATTCCATTGGCATTCGGCGTCACACACATTAAGTGCAGCAGGACAAACCAAAGCGCTAGCACTACTTCTGTTGTAAAAACGGATGCTTGGCGCATCATCCGGGCGACAAATAAGGTATCTCCAGATTAAACCAACCGAAGGGGCACTAAGGTATACAAGAGAATAGGCAATCGAAAGAGCATGCAGCCCACTTTGCTGAGCCATCAAAAGAAAGGTCGTCAATCATATTTGAACTGATTATTTAGCTCCATAAATTGTCTTTCAATCTTCCCAACTCCCGTAGGTACGTCATTCCAAAGGTCAAAGGCGAAAATTAACTTGAGTTTGTTTAAAAGTGAAACATGTATTTGTAACTAAGGAAAAAGTGAAAACCTTAGGAACAAAAGATGGAAATAAAGAACGCCAAAGGCCTTGCTATGATGAGGAAAGCAATGCCGGTCAAAAATCGGGCCAATAGGATCCTTCATTTATAAAAATGCATCAATGAGTAGCTCATGCACTAATTTTAGGCTCCATGACTTGACTGTTAAGCTGTAAATTTGTTGCAGATAGTTTGTTTTAGATGTTAAAGGTAAAAACTAACGTAAAGATATCAAAGAGAGATATGTGCTTAAAACAAGGAATGAAGCAAATTGTGGAAGAGCCCTACAAGTGAGGAAGGAAAAAGTTTCTCTTGCAATGATGAAAGTAGTCTCCTAACAAAATGGAGTCTACTGGACCATTCTGCGTAAAGGTTTCACTTTGAGCATTTCTAATAAGGCACCGCACATTTAATAGCAAAGCAGAGCAAATTTGAAATTCCTTTTGCACACTGACCACTCGCCGTCACAGTATTTGACCACATTAATTTACCTTGGGACGGTAACCACAGCATGAAATCTGATGGCTCATCAGGACTAGCTCCAACGCTCTCTAGTGAGTATCATACCATTTCGAAGGTATAAAATCTGCATGACCATCGCATGGGAAAATACGTCAGTATTTGGAGGTCGAGGAACGATTAAAGCTACTTTGGTCAAGGGTCGACGCGTGCTGTCCTCACAAAAGCGAATGTTTTGTGGCCAACTACAGCTACTCTGTAAGGATCTGGGGGCAGCTGCAATGTGCATTGAAGGGGCTTGCATTAGGAGCTGTCTAAAAATCAAGGAAAGGCCATGGTATCCACGAAGAGTAGGGAGGGGAGCTTTGTCACCTCAATAATTGCCCCATGCATCGGTCCATTGGTATGTGAAGGTAGTTGTACCTCACCCAATCCATCATTATGCAAAATTCTAAAGTCATATTTTGCCCGTACACTTCTTGATAAATAAGCAGCCCGTTTGGTAAGATTTGAATCTAAAGGAGGGACAAAAGCGCAACAAAGTAAAATCGGCAATTAAAATAACAATGAGTCGTGTGGAAATTTTGTCATTTCGTTTGCGACTGCGATGATGCGCCTTTCACTTACCTTGCTGTTATTGCATAACAACACTCCTACAACACCACGCTCCTCTGCAGCCAAGGGTGATAGCTGTGCTCATTTAAAAATTTTCATTTTTTTAAAAAGAGGAGTCGGGTACCTCGGAGTAAATTTAATCAAACCGTGGTTTGCCTCGTTAGCGAATTGACAGCTAAATCGAGCTAGTAGACACTCATATCCTCAGCTGCTCTGCACGTCAGTAAATCGCTCCTTGTCTTTCGTGTTAAGGAAGGCCTCCGAATGCTACACTTACGACAACGCCTCGATGAGGCAAAAACAGCTTTGGCTTTAGTTTACCTGTCATCGCGAGAAAGTCACTTCAAGCCAGATATTCAGGTGTAAATTTGATTTCAAACTTACGAATCTGGTATTATGCAACAGTTTTGTCATTGGGAAAAACCGAAAAATTCGTATTTTCTGTACTCCAGATTTACGAATTTGGTATTATTTAAGCGATTTATCACCCGAAAATAATAATAAATGCCTGTGTTTTCTTTTTTTTAACGGCCTAATTTGAACTGTTTGCATAGGCGCTTGCAACCTGGCCTCTGATAGCACTGATAAGGTGGTTTTTGCCCCATTATTGCATCTATTCGACTCCAACGACCCTCAGAAGAGCCGGACAACCAAACACTCGGTCACGCAAAGCCGATCACTAAGTACATCTCAATCAGAGCAGGTTTACCTCATGCCCAGCAAGTTGACACAACTTTCACCATTTTAACATGGCTAGAGTATTGCTTTCATAAAACAAAAGGGGTTCTAAAAGGCCAATTTATTGAGTAGACATTTTAAGGAGATGTAAGCTAGAAAGACTCATTTACGAGGGTTAATGCTCCTCTGGATATAAGCAAAGGCCAGTGCGCTTCCATTTGGTTCACATGAGAGTCATTTAAGCTATCCTGAACATGATTTCTAGAGTTTAATTCAGCCAACCTTCTACCTGCAGTTGAGGAAGGGAAAGTTTATGAGACAGTGAGTGTAAGATCGTGCTATCTCTTACAACAATGCGACGTGCCTCCGAGTGCTTGATTAGCAGCGCCTGTATTCAAAGAAACGGTGCTCTCTTGAGCACCTTTGGAATGTTGCAGGAAGATCTACCACGTAATCAAATGACCCTCAAATAGAAGTCACGGCAAAATGTGGCATCGATTGTCCACCTTGATTGCAAAACTCAGAGGTTAATTGACGTAACAGAGGCAAAAGTGAATGCGACAGGTTGTTTGCTGACATGCAATCCAAACACCATTTAGTTAGAAAGCAACTAGCTTTTGCCTCTATGAGGATGCCTAATTCGATTCTGTTGCAAACGCTTGGTTCTCATTAGGTGAGTGCGTCGACATCTCGACTTTGCGATCTACTATAGCTGTGGAATGAGTACCACATCTGTCTAATTGGCTTAGTGGGATGGTGGTGTGGACTCTGCTAGCAATCCTTCTCATTTCAAAGCCTCGACCTTAGGGATCAATGCAGTATGGAGGTGCACATTGTCACCCAAGTCAATGGAACCGGCTTGTCAAAAGATTGAGAGCATACTCACAAGCAGTCGCTTCTGATATCGCTCTGAGAGGGTTGACAGACAGGACGTGAATGACCAAATGAGTGTAAAGTATTGCCTATGGGCTGCAGCACCCACTCCAGCATCAATCTGACCTAAACCAATGTGTGGATCCATCTACGCACAATTTTGATTTGTCGATTTCCAGCTTTTCTCTTCCACCACTCAAAAAGTAGACTATGTAAACATTTTAGAGCAAAATAATGTTCAAGATGATCTCTCACTCGTTCTCAGTTGCCCTTCCATAAACATCCAGTTACCAGTTTCTAACCATGGTGGAGAGAACACATGATCCGTCGAGCCAATTTTAGGCATAAAGATAGGTCGTGCAAATGTGAATGACCCGACTTCCTCATCTCATTGGTTGATGAGACTTGTATAGCCGGACACATTAGAGCTTGCAACTGACTGACTGACGAAATTGAAGGCGAATACCTCCAAGCGAGTGCGCTTCATGCTAAGAACTCAGAGAAGCAACTGATTCTTTGAAAGCAGCAATCGTGGTGTGGACTAACTACAAGTGTGCGATACTTCTTCTTCTACAGGTTACAGCATCAACGATCTCGATATTAAAATAGACTATTTAAGCAGAAGTGGTTACTCGGCCCTCGCAATACTAAATATGGGATTGAAGAATTAAGGTAGAAATCGCTACGTCAATGCCGTTCTTTAGCATTTCATTGTGACAGGTCTATAAGTGTCGCATTCACGTCAGTGATCTTGATCCGTGTGCTGGCTGCAAGATTGAGCTATTTTGTTGGCACAGTATCCTCAGACTACCTTGAAAGGCGTATAATGCAGCAGGCATTTTAAGTGGCAGTGGCAACGACAAATTCGTCTACTCTGTGTTAAGTGACCATTTCCACGCATGAAATTTCTCACTTAGGTGATAAAATGAGGTTTGCTAAGCAGTCCCTGCGCATGCATCAATGCCTGCTAGAATTTGTGAGTACAGTTCGCCTTGTGTGCATGTGGACAAGAACCCGATGACTTTAACAAATTTGTGGTCATTATTTTCACCTCCTTACGGCTCTCGTCTACAGCTAAGTTTGTGATGCGCTGATTTAGTAATCCAACTTGGTAGGCGAAGCACTTAATTTTTTAGAGCGTCTCGAAGGCAAAACCAAAGGGAGAATGAAAGGACTAAAACTGTCGCAGGAATGTTATCCCACTTCACGCTCCTTTGGGACCCCGTTCGACAAGTCGTCAACCTGTCAACTAGTGCCAATCATGAAGGCCAGTCTGTGGAAAGAAGGATCGGGCACTGGTGTGATTGCTACTCATCACACAGCAAACTTCATCACCGGCAGCGTCTATCATGTCTGATATCACATAACTTACCTTTTATCTCAGGTTCAATGAAGATGGATGTCTCAGTGAATTTAATCTTTTTGGGAGGTCCTGCCAAGCGTATTCCGAGAGTCAGGACCTCCCAAAAAGACAGACTTCACCGAAGCACTTGTCTTCATGGCATCTAAAATAAAGGGTAAGTTGGCAATCACGACGAGAGCGGATGTTCGGGGACTGGGCATTTTCGTGACCTGCCTTATGTGCCGTCATGTCACTGTGCGCGATTGGCTGCACGCACGTCGGTTCATGACAAGCTGTTCGCCAAACGTATTCACACCTCCACGCAACTTCTTCAAGGTCTGTCTCACACAGTCAAAGCAGAGGCTTGAATATTGATGGTATGAAGCGCATTGAGTTCTTCAAAGTGGTCAAATGTAAGGAAATGCTGGCTTGCAAGTTAAAGCCTTCTTACTATCCCTTTGATTTGAAAATGCCCACACCTAAGAAAATGTGTAACCTCGACCCCCTCAACCTTCTGCTGGTCGCCGTTGCTTACGACGTGCACATGCCACTGATAGATAAACGCTTTCGAGCCATTCGTGACAGGCAATCACTTGCGATTTGTGGTCCTCTTAGTGTCTATTGCTCTTTTTTCTTGTATGTGTATGTGCGTTCCTCATCTGATCAAAATATACACCTTTCTTTGACTAAGCTTCTCCACTTCTTATTGCACAGGGATTATCTGGACGATGAAGTTTCAATGCCCCTAATTCAGAATGCGAGATATGTCAGGAATTCAACGCAAATTTAGAAAGTCCCTACGATTAAACCGTAGCATTTCTTGCTCTGGCAGTAGCGTCATTCATCTATTATGGTGACCTATAATGGCAGGACCGTCTCTAACATCGAGCAACCCATCACGTGATACAAATAAAGGTAGCTAAGCCTTAAGAATGGGCTCTCAAAATGGTATTAATCTTAATCTTGTATTCTGTTGCGTAGTATTGACTTCTGTAGCAGTCATTTATTGCTGCTCCGGTCATCACCCGTCTAATGACTTAGGCGAGCATTTAGCTACCTATTATGTGAAGGGATTTTGCCAGGTAAAATTAAGTTTTCTCTGCCAAAGATGGGTTTGTAACGGATATGCGCGGGAATCTCTTAATTAAGGCCTAACTTGCATCATTTTAATGCGCAAATGAAGAACGTAAATAATGGCTCCTGCTGTTACTAAGGTACGGCAGGCGAAGACGTGTTTGTACCTTGAGAGAAAAAAGTGAAGAGAGTAAGATACGCTTAAGGAACGTAGTTTTAACCCGATTGTCCAGTTGTGATTTCATTTACATTTAGTTAGTGCAGCCATTCTACTGTCTATGCCCTAACAGTGTATTCAAAATGTTTACGAATGGAGAGATCCAGAAGGTACCATCACACCTACGGATGCGAGAGCCGCATGTCGTCTCTTGAAGAACGGCAATAACAAAGGTTATTTCCTGGCGCCCACGCTGGTCCATGTCGTTGCGCAGTCGTTGCACATTTCTCACCAAATTATGCCGCGTGGAACATGGTGGAAACCCTGGACGAATGTCCTCGAGTGGTGCTTGCCACATGTTCAGGCTCAAAATAAATTACTTCCTGACTTGGTTCGACGTAAATGACCTTCTGGTTGTCATTTTGACATTTGATCTGATTGAAGTTTTGGAATATGAATTTCACATGAACTCAAATCAAAAGTAAGAGAGCGACCATTTGATGGCAGGCTAAACTTTTTAATTATTTGAGACCAAAAAGCGGCTTACAGTGTACGACTTTTGATTTTAGTTGTGTGAAAACAGTGATATAGCGTTAATGAACCGAGAAGAACACAAATATTCGGGCTTTTTTTATACGATGGATGGAATCGCGGTCGCACTGCCTTAAAATAACATGATCGGAATAGTATTTATGCCTACTTCGGCTTAAACGCAGTTAAAAACTAGCGTCTCAGCAAATGAGCATTGAGCACAAAGCATGCCATTAGATATGCTCTCCTCCGCGTTGTATAGTTCTCTATTATTCATCATGATTTGCATCGGCGTTTCCGCTATTCTGCTATCCATAGACATGTTCCTCCTGCTTTGCTTTCCTTTTGCCTCTAAGCTTCATTGAACACATCATTTTGGGGCCTATTTATCTGCAGTAATTACCTGGCAATACCAGTAGAACGGCAATTGCCAAGGCATCACATGCAGACCACTGTTAGCTTGCTTGATTATACGTGAGCCAAAATAGCTAAAGAGTTGCTGGCATAGGCATCCATGCCATTAAACTCAAGGCGAGAAAAAGGCAGCCCAGCGATTGGGCGCTTCAGGTTGCCACTGTTACGAAAGCCACATACCAAGATGTGGTATTAGTGGCCATACATGCTGCAGACTAAACCAGTGCACTGTTTACAGTAAACGACTAGACCATTGCAGCGTAATGATTTAGTTGTCTGTTCTTTTAGAACACAACAACCAAATAAAATTTCCTTTAATTCTCAAATATTTTGCAACCTAGTGTACAGGGTTGTTATGCATGTCTGGTCTGTTCGTAGCCTTTCCTCTCGGTTACCATGACATGGCTAAAGTCCTCGGCTACGCTGTATAACTAGATTAGTGTATTCCATGATGGAGCTTTGTTTCTACCCCTGTCGTATTGACCCAGACCAGCCACTTGCAGTGTAATGCGCGACAGCTATTCAGTCATCTATCGTCGCCACCGGACAATGAGTCCGCAGTCACAACCGAACTACCACCTTCCTCTACTCTGCATCATTTCAGGCTCCTTTAGGATTAGCCAAGCAATAACAGCACGTAGACTGAGCTACATCGATACTCACCGTACAAAACTTGCAAGGTAAGGACCGGTGAACGGTGGTATACGCCCACGCACTTCGAGCCCGTTGCCTCAAAGTGCCTTGCCTAATTTTTTTTTAGGTTTTTCTGCCGAATACAGCATGTTTTAGTAAAATAACCAAATTGTCGTCAGCCATCGCACATTACCTACACAAAACCTTTCTAATTTGTTCATTTACTACCACCGCGCGTACACCTTGGGACTAATTATTATTCAGACTATTTAATGATTTAATGAAGATGTATATCGGATTCACCTTCTGTTAATTTTTAACATTATGTCGCTGCTTAGTGATTGCGTGGGTTTAAAAGTGTCTAACTGCAGATCAGTCGAGGTGTAGCCTTGCCCGGACGTTTACACGTCTTCTTGCCATATAGAAAGCGGAAGTATCTGTTAAGAGGAGATAAGGCATTTGCACCAATTCCTTCCTTCCTCGTATCCCTGCTACCACCCATGATTGAGGAGATATAATGTTCTTGGCTGCCTTCGTTGCATTCTATGATGCAGTCAATAGAGAATTGGTTTACTCCTGCAGAACTTGGCTTAAGTTGTCTTCCCTCCTCTCGCCTACAAGGTGCATCGAAGGACCATAAGTATCACAGCGTTAGCAGAACAGTAGCTTTTCTTCGTAGCATCAAATTTTAACAACTGAAAATAGGGGCACGAGGGATTACTTGGGGTCAATTACTTAATTGCTACAGCCGTCAATGCTGAACCTTGCCTTAGAAGGATTAAATTCTCAAGACTTAGCCATCACTACACAGTTCAGATCACTGAAACCAAAGGTTCTGCTCAGTTGAGAACACACTCAAATCGATCTCCCTTGTGAGTAGCGTTTGCAACAGGGTGCGGAGTTTTACTGTTTTGTATCTTGCTACACCTTGACTGAGTTATCACATCCGCAGAACTGACTTGCTCATAAATCATGCCTAAAATGAATGAATAGACAAACATAGTGGATCGTTAGAAGCAATGTGTGTGTCAGATATGGCTCAAGGTTTGGTCACGCCTAACGGTGGAAAGGCCTGAAAACGCTGATTCGACTTTTCGGCAAGTAATCAATTATCCCGACTAATTTATTGACTTAATAGAATGTAGCGCCCTTTATATTCATCCATTCAGTTGGTTGATACCACGACCAGATGTACTTTAACCGTGACAGCTGTTTACACTAAGTTAGCGTAAGGCCATGTTTAACGTGTGAATCCGTGGTGCGTCCACGGTGGTCAACCAGCTATCACGTCGCGTGCAACGCACCACGTCTTAAATTACTCACACCCATTTGCAAACCAAGGCTTCTGCCCTCATTCAAAGATGTGAATTAGTAACCATGTTTAAAAATTATGGTTAGAAGATGAAATCTACATCGAACTGACTCTGCATGGCTGTTCTGCATAATTCACACCGAATGGAAATATTTGCATAAGATTGTTTACGGTTGTACACAATCCTCTGAGTGAATTACCTGCTGATGGATTTAATGCCTTCCACACGCTTCGGCCACCCATATCTAACTCCTCTGCATTGCCACGATTCGCAGCATGAGCATTAAAGCTATATTCATGGTTTAGAGTTTCCTTAAATGTGGGCATGATAGCGTCGAATGTGTCCTCATGGAGAACTCCCGCGCAAATATTAAGATACAATTTGGAATTAGATATCGTGTTGTTTGTAGTGGCCTCTAATTATTATTTGGTTCTGTGTAGCATCAAACAAGACTTCCAGTGAGCAGACGCACAATCAAACTTAGAATTTTAACTGCCGCTCCACCTCTGGTGCAGGGCTATTTTCATCTGCTTCACACTTAGAATCCAGGCCTGATGAACTACGGCTAGGTAAAACGCCATTCAGATGCTTTAAGGAGTGAATGCTGGTTATACTACTGAAATGTTAGCGGGCGTTCTTTCCATATTCCACGGAATATTCAGTCTTACACCGTCCCTAAAATAGACAATCGAGATATGTTGGAAGAACGAGAGATGAGATTTGCATAAACGCCTCAACCGCGCTTTCTTGTTATTTCGGTGGTAGGTGGCAATTACCTTAAATAGTTGTAAAGCCATGCCTGTCACGTGTACGAAGACCAAGAATTCATGATTACAATCCTTTCACTCATTCTTTGGTCACCAATGCGAGTCAGCTCTATTCACTCTGTGAACAAATGGCCATAGAACTCAATTCGACACATCAGCTTTGCTTCTGGAATTTAATTGGTTTAGCCAGGGTTGTTTCCTTCCTATAACATTTGTGCCCTGTAAGAGCTAAGTAGAATAACATCTCCCATTACGATGCATCTTTTGGCTCTTTATCATAGGCAAAGAAAATCAACATGTAATTTTGCAATCTAGTTCCATCCTACCTATCTGTGCACTCCTTTACACTCTCGCCCTATTTCTTTGATGCATTGTTCTGTATTCGTCCACATATCCGCCCCCATCTGCTGATAAACGCATCCACACAAATCATTATTATTATCCATTTAATACAAATCATAGCATTCCACACTTGTCTGTCCACTTTTTGCAAAGCAAGTTAACCTTGCAAGCATGTAATCTGTACTGCTGTAATTTATTGGTTCCATACCATCCCGTCAGTACACGACTTGCTAACCTAACTCTGCATCAACCATTAATTTCACTTCCGTCAATTCATTCCAAGCACATCTGTGATACCTTGCTCAACGAATCCATTGTCACTTCTTTGTACTATCGCGTGACTGTGCATAGTGCTACGACCCTTAAGTACATATTTACGGGTAGAGGCCTTGCTTTCTCCTGCCTTTTTTTTCTCTTGGCTACATCCAACAAGATCTCCTCTTAACAATACGACCGTGTTCTCCCCTAGCTGTTTCCATTCGGTTACCTTTAACGTTTCCGCACAGGCAACCTTGTGTAGAGTCTTACAAAGCGGAGCGAATGACTATGGATATGCTAAACAAAGTGTCGCCAAAAGGTTGAGAAAGGGCAATGCAAGTTGATGGACTAACCCTTTTAAAAATGCATGCAAGAAGTGTATGACGCGTTCCCATATTTTCCTCCAATAAGAAATTGACTCGGGTAATCGACACTTCTTATGCTTAAAACATATGAGATTACCTTAATATCAATTAATAGTGCAGTTAGTTTGACACACATCAGCCACGCTTGTCCACCCTCACATACATCAGTAAATGCGATTCTGTCAGTCATGGCGTGTGCTCTTATTGCGCCAAATGCAATCTAACATCGATCGCGGAGTCAGAAACCTGTTTCGGATCTGCCGCAGCAATTAGAAGCTCCACCACGCACGTTCTTGCACTTCGTATACGTTTCCTGTCAAAAAGCGATTTCATTTGCTTTCACGACTTCCCATTTACTGCCGACGTTAAATCTCTATTCAGGTAGATGCATAGCTCAGGTCAATAAGTGGCACGATTCCTTGCTGAAAGGAATGCAACGTCAGTCCGAAAGAGAGTTATTCTCGTTAAGGTAAACTAACATATGCAAAGCATTCCTGACCGGGTCAGAATATTGTCACTTCTACTGGGGTTGCTCTCTATCGATTTCAACAGTACCCATCTAAAGATTGTCTTGGTGAGAGGTTGCAGAACATACAAGAAAAGAGATACGTGGCCCAGTTAATGGCACGATACAAGATACATGATTTTTAATGCATGGTTATAGGCAATCGCATAAATTTGCACGGAGTCAGTGGCATGTTTTGGCACCTGACGAACCCGTGAGCCTCATTGATTCGCAATTAGTAGGAAGAGTTTATCGGTGATGCCTAATAATCTTAATACTGCATCAACTCCGGTCCGTTTAGCTTTCAATTGGTAGGTTTAGGGACATTTCGGGTGATCGGTCTTGGTGCATTAGTTCTTGAAATGCACAGATGATTTCCTTCATGCAAAGTAAAAAATATATCATTTTGAAGGAAACAAATTCAGGTCTCACGATTGAGATCGGCTTACAAGATCGACGTTACGAAGGTTGCAACTGATGTCAGGTCACCAAAGTTCAAAAGAAATGAGCCAAGGTCAGGACGCGAAGAAGACAGAAGGTAGGGCAGTAGAAATTGCAGCCGTGTCTAGCGAGAGAAGCTTGGCGATTTGTATAAAGGCTTTTCGTTATTTTAAAGGCACAGAGGAACTACCAAAGCGGAAAACGTGACCCCAGATGCCCCAAGCAAAAGTTCCAAAGGGGAGATGGGCGACGAGAGGAGGTTAATCCAGGCACTCATGACAAACCCGGAAGACGAGAGTAATTTTCTTGAGGAGATAAAAGTAAATGCATGATTTTTCACTTATCGCACGTCCCTCAACATTGTTGGATGTTTTCTTACCTACACAATTACGTATTCATATTAGAAGATGATCAAGAACAATGACCCGCGACTAACTTATAGCTTCGATGAGAATGTCGTCGACAATTTCCTAATACCTGATCGACCGACGCAGTTAGGATGCCTCATGGATTTGTTCTGTACGCAGCTGTGGTATAAAGCTATTAAAATTTGATGCCCATTATGAGGAACTGTGTGTGCCAGTGCACCATTCTATCCGTCCAAGATTACATTCCCATTTCTACGTAATTCGTTTAGTTTCTTGCTTTATTTTGTTGTGGAAGGCGAAAAGAAGGCTAACAGTAAATACAAATGTACTGAGTGTGGTGAAGAGCATGACGACTTGGAAGGAATGCACCAACACCTTCTGTGTCACAGTAATTGCAAGTTCTACTTCTGTGTGCAATGCTTCGAGGGTTGCGAAAAGCTTGCGGAAATGGTGCGACACGGAAAGACACACTGTGGTAAGGTTTGATCGCAGTCAGTGTTTTTCTACTCTACCACTATTGCTAATTAATAATGCTTTATACATCCCTTTTTACATAAGATGTATTTGAGCTGCCAGCATCGATTCAGGAGTTTTTGAGACAACTAAGAAGTCCAGAGGGCTTGGAGCCTCCCCAATCCCCTATGTCTGAAGAGCTGGAGGGGTGTCCTCCTAAAAAAAGGCGCAGAATAGAGTACCGCTGCACTGTTTGCGGATCCACTTTTGACCGGTTAGATGTGATGTTGTCACATACAGAACAAGAGCACCCAACTGAACGGGACATCATTGACCGGCTGCGTGTTCGCCTCATGCGTGCTGCACTCAGTCCCTATGCAGATGAGGAGGAGGAGGAGGATGCCTCTGATCCTACTAGATAATATCAAAAGAAAAATGCATTTAGGTGCTAACATGAAAAGATATATAACAAATGCTTTTTGTACTGGCCTTTCTAACTACAATTTTGCAATACTCTAATGTGATGATGCTTGGAGGAATTGCTGTCTTACATTGCGATTCGCGATAGTGACCCATTCGGTTCTTTGGTAGGTGCAAAGTTACATTAATGTTCAGCTGAAAGGCACAAATTGATGATTGAGATGGAAAGAAAGACGTGAAAAGTGGTAAGCTTGGAAGTAGGGAGGTTCAGCGAGTAGAAAAAGGTTTGAAAATGAACAATGTATGGGGATCATGCACAATTCTTCAACGTGTCAGCATATAAAGCAAAGAGACACTGCAAAATTAAGGAGTCGATCGCTAAACCCACTGGATCTATATTGAGATAACGCAGGTGCGTTTCTGTTTCACAACCACAATCTAATCTAGTAGGAATTGTTGCCTTTCATTGCGATGACGGTGGCGGTGCATGCATTTATTCGGTAGGAGCGAAGTAACATGGGTACTCAGCTGAAAGCGATAAAAGAATGACTAGGACAGGAGTAAAGTGATGAGAAGCCGTAGAATTCAAAAATAGATGGTAGGAATGGATGACTCCGCATATTGCTGTGGCGCAGCGTGCCTTATTTCTTTTCCTCTTGCTCCTATCTGTTCCCGAAATGATTCACTTGCCCTCCCATCTAGCTGTTAGACTAAGTAAAATATGGGTGAAATTGACTAGAGGAATGGAAATCGAATTTCAAGAGCGGCGCACTCAAGTTTTCACATACCTATAAAAGTCACTCATTTACATATGCTCTTGGTTACATGCCAAAAAAAGAAGATTGTTGGAACCAGCTTTGTGATAATTAAGTGCTTCTTTTTCGCGGCACACTTCAAGACCTAAAACAAAGTTATCCCTTGACGTGTGAAACGCACTTGGACTCCTGATGCGACAAAGCTGGATTTGAATGAGGCAGTAAAGAAGGGCTAAAAGAGGATGGATTAGGAGCGGAGGAAAGGCGGTGGCATAGCTAACACGCACTTTCTAATTTTTTGCCTCTACTAGCACTTTGACGTCTTTGAATGGCAGAGTGGAGGGCTGGTGGATTATAGACAGACGGGTAAGGAGGTGGCACAGGTGATTGATAAGTAGAAGACCGATCGTGAGTAGATTATAAACCAGAACGGACAAAGAACTAGGCAGTGGGAAATACAATAATTGGTAGATGGCGAGAGAATGCGCATGTCCATATTAACTATGGTAGAATGAGGTGGCGTTTGAGCCAGAATCGCTATTCTCTTAGCTCAGATTTCAAGTAAAGTATAGAGAGTCTAGAATATACCCAAAGTGACGCGTTATTAGGCACAAACCAGAGAGTGAGTGTCGCCGCTGCAGTAACGAAGTAGCCAATTAGAAGTGCGGCTTTTGAAGGACGATCTCAGAGAATGCTGAGGCTAAGGCATCCCACAAATGGCGTAGACAGAGCATAGAATAGGAAATTTGTCTTTTGGAAGGTAAGCCTTGGTTAAATATGCTGGACTAATCAGCCACACAAAACGCAGGCAAAGGCAGGAAGTTTTTTGAAAACAAGCGCATCGAGCTTAAAGCGGTCTTACTTTGATGGAAAATTTTTTAAACTCTAGACGAGAATTCCTAATCGCTACCACTAGGCTATCCATCACCATTATTTCGCTCTCGTTTTGGCTTTCAGATTGTCAGTTCTGCTTTTCTCACTGCTAATCTTGTGTGGTTCTTTTTGCCTACTATGCTGCTCTATTTTCTTTCTCTCCAATAGATTCCATTCGCTTTTTATTTTAATTGTGTCGCCAAAGAAATGCGATTGCCATTGGCTGAAAATTAGAATACTCTGCCTTTTTTGACACAGTAAGACATCAGCTATTCCTTTGGAACTATCGCTCAGATTTTATGACTAAACTCAAGTGTACTTACGATCACTATATAGCCAAGGTAGAGTAAAACGCTCTGAAGTGAGGCAAGGGGGACTGACACATTAACGTTGTTTATAGCCAACTTGCAGCCAAACGAATCCGAAATAGTTGGAGAAATCCAGTAGTCCTGGGAAACTAGTGTCTTCTCATTCACATCTGCTTAAAGAGGCGCAAGGGCGCTTTACCAAAGTGAAGCGCAAAAAAAATTATCGCTGCATCATCTCTAAGTATGGCTTGACAGCGTGGATGTGGTGCTATTCTACACACAAAGGATCGTCTAAGTGAGCGGTAGGAACTTGATGTTCAATAAGTCGCATCTGTTGAAGTCCCTTGTGACAAACTTTTAAATCAAAGCATTTTCTAATCGAATTTTGTGCTGTCATACTACGGTTGGTAGTTAGTAGGTAGAAGTGACGAGAAACTTCATGGTTTTGAAACCGCATGAAGTCCAGTTTGTGGGACGAATGAACTTAAATCACATCAATGCCATTCGGTCGCTGTAGATGTGAGTAGCTAAAGCGACGTGTGGAAAAAATAGTATATTTTTAGGGAAACGAAATCGCTAACAGTTATCTCTTACGATGCATATTTGGTCGCGGTTGATCTTGAGTGGCAAGATGCAAGAGGCCGCCTCTAAGGTCCTAATATAAACTGCACAAATGGCCTTTGTGACCTAGCAACGAGTCAAGTTATTAAGCAAATTGAAATCCTACTTGAAATGCTATCCTATACACTAAAATGTAATTTGGATGCAACTATAAGCACATGGTTCTACTGCAGAAAGAACAGAATGAACAAACTCTGCCATAAATGCTTTGGAGGCGTTCCCATTTGCTGGAATAACGAAAATGCATTGAATCCAAAGTGCTGGTATCAACTTGTCAATACAATTATTGCATTCGCAAACCAATCTCTCCTGGAAGCGATATTAAAGTGCAACTGCATTAAGTGTAGTTAGTGGTCTACTAACTGGCAATGTTTTGCATGATGCATCGTTCTCTCCATGTGAGACAAAATCGGCACGCATTAAATCGGCACAGCTTTAAACAATAAATGAGCACAGAATAAATCCATTAGTCATCCTGACTGCGTTTCTCGATCAACTATAAGGACATTCTCAATGATCTACCCATCGAGGACGTATTTTAGTCGAGATACGGTGTTCATATGCATCACCTAATGCAAATGCTTGGGGACATGGGTAAACTAGTCGCATGATTCGTCAAAGGGAATGTGATTTATAGAAAATCACACGCTTGCCCCAACCTCATCAAGGAACCCGACCTCGTATTCTGAGTCGAAAATAAGTGTTTTGCTTGCTTCCGTCGTCTTCCGTCCCCATGCTGGAAATGCCACTTAAGAGATCCAAAGCTACGTATTGCTGCTCTAGCACTTCCTCTAAGCCTTTACGTTTGTAAATAAGATTTTATACGAAACCATCGAGTACTTCAATTTCGGCGCTTTTATAACTCAATAATCTTGCACTCCAGTCCCTTCCTGTCTTGACCTTTGCTCATTTTTTCCAGTTTTGTTGATCAGACATCATTTGCGACCTTCAAAGCGCTGATCTCTTAAGCCAGTCTCACATACGGCAGGTACACTTTTGTTTTGATTTGTAAAGCGATTTTTGTCCTGCGGATCTACTACATAAGCTTGTACAGTTAAGGGTTAGTATGCAAAATTGGAACACATAAGGCGTTCATAAGCTTACTGCGTAAGAGGCTAAATAGCTCGGAAATGACAGATTATAAGGAGCATTTGGGAATATCAACAACCCACTTCTACTAGTTTTCTATTAGTAAGGTGTGTGAGCTAGTTGTGTAGTTTTGCAGTTTCCGTTATTAAACATAAAACTGATGGCACCAATGAGACCTTTTTCGAGGCCTGAAGCAGAAAGCAGCAAATCATAGGATCCAAGGCATTCATATTTTGCGCATACGCAATTTTTTGTTCTAATTTTCAAAAAATAGTTGAGGATGCCTTGCCAGAACTTTAACTATCCCTTACACATTCAGCTTCATCAGCAACTAGTGCTTCGACCTGAAGATCTAGACAAGCAACCATTGAAAGCGCTGGCTGTGTGCAGCCTCATATAAGCCATTGTCAAGTTGATTTGTAGATAAGTACACTTTCTTCATCGTAAGCGTTGCCTGGACCAGAGTGATTGAGGTGAGTTGCTCGGCGTCAGGTATGACCGATGATGTCGTTAATAAAATTTGCTTTATGCTGAGTAGCAATCACGTCAGTGCCTAGTTCCTTGTCCACGGATTAGCCTTCATAAATGGTGCTGGTCGACAGATTGACGATTTGTCAAACGAGGACCTCAGGAAGGATTGAGTGAGAAATTGAATCTGCGGCAGTATTAGTTCTTCCTTCCTTTAGTTTTACCTTTGTGACGCCTTTGTTTGTAGTGCTATGTTTACTAAAATGCATTTTAGTATGCAAGCATAGATAGGGAGATTATTAAATCTGCACATCACAAACACATCTGTGAATGACAGCCGTGAGGAGGTAATGAGATAATGACCACAAAGTAGTTAAAGCCATCAAATTCTATCCACATACACACAAGGCGAATTTTCATTAACCAATTTTAGCGTACACTGGTACATACGAAGGGACTGCTTTGTGAAATCCATTTCATTGCCTGAGTGAGAATTTCATGTGTAGAAATAATCGTTGTGAACGGTGGAGTAGAGACAGTTGAGCGACCAAAGCAAAGTGGTCAAATGCTCCGAATGGACCTAAGATCAGTATTTGATTAGGTGTCTAAAAGAGTTCATCAGAGTTGCTGCCGGGTCAACATTGATAGCTGATTAGGCGATCATCGTGGGCAATGCTGTAAGGCTGTCCAATTTCTAGATTTGAGGCGACCATAACTAACACAAACTCCATCTCAGCAATTGACATTCGAAAAGCGCGAATGCGTTAGCATTAACGTTAACTTGTTATTGCGTTGTGTATGGCAGTAGGGATGGCCTCATGTGGCGGGTCCCCCAGTCCACCTCCCTACCTAGTTGTCACCAAAATTATGAAAGGGATTAGGAGGAAAGGGATGCAGCTTAACAGCGATTATCGCGTGCTCTGAAGTACTATTTGTTTCGTGTTCTTATCATTCGATGCGTGTTAGATTTCATGCTAATTGGGTGTGCTTTGAATTGACGTGTCTTCTAGTTGATCACATAGCTAATCCTCTAACATTTTGAGTCATCACACATGGAGGGACACGCGCTGCGCTCCATGTTCAACAAGTTATGGAGGTACTTTATCATGCATATCATCAATAAACCCAACTCCGAAATAACCGATCAGGTGGGTTTACATGAACCCTATTTTTGTTGAGTCAGAGGTGCAGTATTTGTTGCTGTGATTCGCATACCACTGTTCGATGTGCCATAAACTTGAAGTTGTTCGATTCTGCATATTACAGGATGGTCGAGCCGCAAACACATGCACATGTTAATGTCACGGCTATTTTTACCAAGGCAAGGGCTAACTAGATTGACAAATGTTACAAGTGAAGCTGGAAGCGCTTCGCCAGAGCTACGACGGAAGTCTTTGGAGAGTGTGGAATAAGAGCTACCACAATGTCAGCTAAAGATGGCATGTGCCGTCAGCAGGACAGTGATTTGGGGCAGTCCTTGCGGGAAGCATGCAAGTGTGTTGGCTTTCTTTGATTTATTTGCATTATCACTGACGATTAATAAGTGCTTTTGCTCACGAAGGTCAGCGTATAACATCGAGGTGCAGCATTACCAGTCCTTTATTCCAAATCGGCTCTCCTCAAATGCGTCAAAGAGCTGGTATGAAGGATGCTGTTAGCCCCATTCAAACGGCATTATCTTTCCATCTCGTCTCACAAAACATTATAGGCATGAACAGTGCTTTTAAGGGAGGTATCAATCCAAGTAGAGTGCTTCTATCGCAGGGGAGTAAATTTACTCGTTTTAAGGAGGGAATATGGTGAAGATGAATGAATTAAATGAAAGACTTCTGCGCCTTAGGTACTGCTACCATCACTGTGTACGATATGACTGTGCAGCCGAGCCTAGTAATTAGAGTTGCTACCAAGACACGCGGAGTGGCTGAAACAACCTTTTTTGTGCTGCAATGCGAATTCACGTGGTCTGGTCCATCCACAACCCATCCAATCACGCCAAATCAACAAAGACTTAAACAAATGATTGTACCGCTGTGACGTTGCAGCAAATACAAAATCACACTGCTGGTGCAAAGGGGAAGTGGGTTGCACCGGTCGCTGCCTCGATGTGTTCGCAATCTGCAATGCAAAGCAGTCTAGTTAGACCTGAGGGCAATTTGCTAGCCACCAAGTAAGCAAATGCCAAGGATTAAAAGGGACGTTGACTATAAAGCCAAGGCTTGGTGCAGTTTATTGAGCTTGTCAAAATTAAGCACTGCAGCCATTACTGCAAAATGGAATACTATCTTGCGTGCATGAAATGGAGAATGAAGGTGGAGCAGGTAGCCCTGTTTCCTTATAAGTTGGTGAAGTTGTCTTGAGGCGGGCCAAGTAGCTAATATTCTTAATGAAGGGAAAGATATTTCCTCATTGCCATTATGCAGTGTATTTAGGCGGTGCTCTTTTGAGTGCAAGGCAATGCATATGTAAAGAGGTCTGTCAGAAGTGTACCCAATTTGATCCTCAGTACGCGTGCCATCCTTCTCAGGAAGAAGAGCACGTGCAGTCAAGTCTCGCAGTACCCTTAAGTATGGCAAACTAAAGCAAGTAAGCGCTGAGGTCTGCTTTTTGCAACAGGCTCTCTTGCGGTTATTAGTCCTTTGTTTGTGCTTATCGCGTTCGTTTCAGGCATGCTTTTAGACTACTCGCTCCGTAATTACTACCCGTAGCCATCTATTAATGGGTGGGATCGCTGACGTGGTCGGGCAATGATCAGAGGAATGTGTTTGCACGCCTGTGCGTTTACTTCGATCTTGCAGAAGAATAGATCGTGGCAAAGGGCTAATTAAGAGGATACTTACTAAAATGAAGTGTTGTCGTCGCTCATGCATGTAAGACGTCGACCTGTATGGTCTTTCACAGCCAAAACAATTCATTCTAACAACTTTCAACTTGTCACGAGAATATCTCGAAATGGCATTAGCTTATTCATTTATTTTGGAAAGATTAAGGTGCACAAAATGGCTGCCATCAAAACATGCTGTGAGGACCGCAGAACATTAACATCACAGCCACTAAACGAAAGACAACCAAGGTTAGCCTGCAGACTCTTAATATAGGAAACCAATAATTCGCTTTTTTAGTTTTACTAATTTTTGATATCGTCGCCTTCACCATCCTGCTTTCAGTCTGTTTTAGCACCAAGCTGATTTTCAGCGACTCAGCCAGCGCGATAAATTGCTGCTTGTGCCTCAACATCATATTACCACCGTTTTGGAACGGAGTAAAGAGAACCCTGCGTTTGCCTTGTCCCTGTGCCTCAGATAATGTCTGGCGTACCTGAGGCTGTTCTGCGGTTGGCAGTGTAAAGAAGTTTGAAACAGACATAGACATGCTGGCAGCAAGCTGCTGGAGAAGATGATTTGGAATTGAGAAAACGCTTGCTGGAAGTTGTTGATACGCGCTTTGCGTCAGAACTGGTTGCTGCACCTGTGGTTGTGGCAGCTCTTGACGTAACTTTGACGGCGTGTCAAATAGGAGTGGGTTCGGCGTTGGGAAGGTGGGTAATAAAGTCGCAGATTGAGGTTGGCCTGAGCTCCTACCCTGCTTTGGAGGTGAAGATAGTTCCATGCAGGATGTCTGTTGCAGTACAGACTTCGTAATGCTTAAGTTTGTTATTAAAATCTTGATAAAATAAAATCGTAATGCAATATTTACTCTTTCCCTGAATCGTCCGCCAATATTGCAGAGACGATTGGTCAGCAGGCGAGTAAAGTGGCGACAGATCAACTAGCACTCGATCCAGGTGCAACCCAGGTGGATTCGTACCTTTGTGAGGTTTCCTGCCTTCTCAAGTTTATTCGTGAAATTGAAACGCAGCATCACTCACGTGAGTAAACCTTATATCAATGTGTCTTCCTATTTCACTAGCCTTACCTTTGTTTGTTGGTATTTAGAGTTGGATGAGAAGACGAGGCCGCGAACATCGTGCAATTTAGAAAACCAATATTCAAAATAAATTGCAAATAAAACATTCAAAGCCACTTTTGTATTACCAGAAGAAGCGCAATACTTAGAAGGGCGACTGACGTGGTCAAATGCGTTCTCAGTTAAGGGGGCACAGATTGTAAAAATTTGGAGAAATGGGAGGAGAAATTTGTAGAATGGTCGCTTGCACATTTAATGTATGGTTCATCAAAGCAAGCTTTTTCAGAAGTGGAGAACTCTGCAACTAGAGGCAAGCCATTCCAGAAATTTCGAAGCAGAAACTGCTCATTAAACCAAAGTCATGCTCTGATCATCCCATCATTAAGGCAGTCCTATCTGATGTTAGATGTCTGGATACCACCGAGACAGCCGTGGGTGCCACGTGTGTAGTTATTTTTCAATTGCATTTGAGGTGATTTGATTCTTGGCAAGAAAATTGGTAATTCAAATGTAATTAATGCTCCAGGTATAAATGAATGTAAAGTCGCGATCCTTCTTGATGTCAAAGGCTGCTCATAAGAGTGTCAAAGTTGCAGACTGTGGTCCTTTTGTCGCTCAGACAGAATTAAATGCACATCAATGTGAGCGCTGGACAAACAAATCCACTTTTGTTAGGTTGTGCTTGATGTCGTCTTCGGTCACGCTGTTATCACTAAGGTGACTGATATACTAATGGCAAGTTTTATGCAGTTCCCAATGCTCTTGTGCTAAGACGCTTGATTTTAGAACTACATTTGAGTCAAAGTATGCATAAATACCATCCCAATTACACATTAGTTCAGTCACTCGGTCATGCGATTTCATGGCAGCGTAACTAAAATTGCAAGGGGTTTGCCTGAATCATCGTCTTCTCCTTGGTTCATCAACGCTACATCACCATTTTTCATACAGCTGATACGAGAATCGTACACTGTAAATTGTTTCGTGGCTTCAAAAAATTGGAAGTATTAACGTTCCATCAAATGGCCGGTCTCTTATTTTTGCTTTGAGTTTATGTGTAGTGCACATTCTAAAACTTTCACTAAGCCAGATGTCAAAATGACTACCTGAGGGTCATTCACGTCGAACGAAGTCAGGAAGCAATTTATTTGGAGCCTGAACATGCGGCGAGCACCACTCGAGGACACTTGTCTAAGGTTCCTCCCGTGTTCCGTGCGGCATGATTTGATGGGAAATGCACAATGACTGCACGATGAGCTGGGCCAGCGTGGACGCCAGGAAATAAACTATGCCACTGTCGTTCTTCAAGAGACGACAAGCGGTCTTCGCATCCGTAGGTGTGATGAACCTTCTGGCTCTCTCCATTCGTAAATATTTTGAATACACTGTTAAAGCATAGACAGTAGAATGGCCGCACTGACCAAATGTGAATGAAACCACAACTAGACCTCGAATTATAACCACGCTTCTTAAGCGCAGTTTACTCCCTTCATCTTTTCTTTCAAAGTACAAGCACGTCTTCTCCTGCAGTACTTGAGCAACATCAGGAGTCACTATTCAATTGCTTCAATTCCGCATTAAAAGATTCAAGCTAGACCTTAATTAAGAGAGCTCTCGCATATATTCGTCACAAATCTATCTTCTGCAGAGAAAACTTAATTTTATTTGGCAAATCCCCTCCACAGAATAGTTAGTTGAATGCTCGCTTAAATCCCTGGACAAATGATGACAAAAGTGGCAATAAATGACCGCTACAGTCAACACTATGTAACAGAATACAAGGTTAAGATTGATGCCATTTTGAGAGCCCATTCCTAAGGCTTAGCTACTTTTGTTTGCATCATGCGATGGGCAGCTCGATGTCAGTGATGGTCCTGACACTGTAGATCACCACGGTAGATAAATGACGTCACTGCCGTAGCAAGAAATGCCACGCATTCTGAACTAGAGGCATTGAAACTTTGTCGTTTAGACAATCCCTGTGGAATAAGAAGTAAAGAAGTTTAGTCAAAGAAGGGCGTCTATTTTAACCAGATGGGGAGCTCACAAACCCATACAAAATACGAGCAATATTTACCGCTTGGACAGAGCACAAAGTAGACGTTCGTCAGTGTTTGCAGCGTAAGATAAATATCGAGGTGGAAATCCCGTAGAAAGATTAGAACAGAGGAGCAGGCTGTTAGCAAAAATACATGAGAAATGTCACCAGTAACCAGTAATCTCTTCTTTGTATTAATATAAAAGCCTAAAGAGCTGGTGGGACTTGAATATTCATTACTGGGTAGGAAAATGATCACCTCTTGAATCCACTGTAGTCCAAAGGATATTTGTGGAGAAATATGCCCACAAATAAGCATTTAAATAAAAGAGGAGTCCTTTTTAAGTAAAACAAAATGAAATTTACATTCGGCGTATTAAGCAAATTAGGATTAATGCAAGTAGTACATGAGAAGCATCATTGGCGGAATCATGTTTTAGCTGTCAAAGTAAAGTGAGTCTGAGAGGACCTCAACGAGCCATAAAAGGGAAACGCTGAGCTAGGCATTCACAAACACAACGCAATGAATCCTGAAGCCCTCATAAAAGGTGCATTTGTTAACTTCTGCGAGGCTTTCATTTTCAAAGGGGCAAAATGCTCAAGCCGAAGAAAAATGCTTTCGTTGAGGAAAGAAAATCAAATTTTTGTATGTAGCAACTGCCTTCCAAAACAATCGTGCTTATATTTCAGGATGTGACTTAATGGAATAAAGTTGTGTGTAGGTCATGCCCATCAAAAAAAACATAAGTTGCACATGAGCAGCAGCTAACCTCAGAGAACTGCCATTGCATTTGTACGTGCAAAATTAAGGTTTCACCTAAACGTTTCTTGCAGCAATCGGGCCTTGGCATATGCTCAATGCAACCTCATTACCCAAATATGAGCTTTACTTGAGCGTTCATTCCAGATAGCAAGCTGTGGCCACAAAGTAGAGGACAATGATGTGGAAATTATTTACTGCTTGGGATGCGCAGCACATCAGCAAGGAATGCTGGAACTGCCAAAGTTTGTTAGTAGGGCTTCGGGTGAGTAAAATCTCAAGGCGAGGTTGACCCTTTCCCTGAATAACTCACCACTCGATCAATTAAGTGGCAATTTTTACTGCAAATACGATTTCCAAAAGGCAAGTAAAACAGCGACAGTTCAACCAGCAGTTGATCTAAGTGCTTCCCGGCTGGATTCTTACCTTAGCGCGATTTCTTGTTTCCTCAAGTTAATTCGAGGAAAGGAAACCCAACATCCCAAATATGAGTAGACCTTAGATTAGTAGGATTCTCTACTCCACTACGTTTGCTTTCCATCATTTTGTTTTGGAAGAAAACGAACAGACGAGAATTCAAGCATCATGCAATGCGGAGGAACCATACGTTACAGGCTAACTGCAAATAAAGACAACTCAAAGTCATTGTTATGCACTCAAAAACCAAGTCGATTGCAAAAATCAAAAGTTTTGTAAATTGCAAACAGTAACGGGAAACACATCTAAGAATGGACGCAAGCCATCAAATGTGAATGCTCCTTAGATCTGCATGCAAAAAGTACTTCTGCCCCAGTCTATGAGATTGTTTTGTAATTAAGAAACAAGTACTGTTAAAAAAAACAGAGAAACTCAAAGAGTACAGAACAAAAGATGGAAAAATACTGTTTTTTCCATCTTTTGATTGCTATACTTACTCTTTGAATATATGTTCACAGACCAAGTGGAAGAATGAGCACGCATTTCGCGTACACCACCTTCGAGTCATCTGGATTGTAATTAAGGGTAGCTGAAATCTAAGTGTTCCTAAACAACGGTGGAACTTCAGCCGGTCACACACATACACATACCGTTATTGAAGTTCTGTTTGCCATACTCACACGCACACACGTCGTGCAAAGGACATGCACGTTAAATAGGCTGTTGCATTGTAAAGAGTAGTCTTCTATCCAAGTCTGCTGCTGAGAATATCATAACTCCTTGCCATCCGCGCACTACAAATGCTATTGTCATGTTCACAACTAGGGTCTCAGTCGAGCTTGAAGGCCACGCTTTTGCTGCCCATATGCTGACAAAGGGACACATCCAATAATTCTCAAATCTACTGCGCTATTCATCAATTGCGATGTTTCCTATCCCACTTATTCTGTTTAGATGTCAAATGGATTGACTCAGTCAGTCTAAAAGTGGCTAAGAACCCTCTCTGTAGATGTGAGTTTCCTAGGAAGGTCCTACAAAATACAGTTCTGCTACTACAGTGCTCGATTATGCAGAGATGCATGGTTATTCGTACAATATTGAAGTAGTTGACTTTGCAATCGGGCAATCAGTAAGGAGTGAACTCCAAACAGGGGAGGCATCCCATCAAAGAGCGAAAATGAACAAATTGAACTAACTGCTGATAGAGGAGCTAACAAAAGCATTCAAGCTAAGGCGAGGTGACATCAACTTCCAAGTGCGGGTTCCATTTGCATCGCGCTACAGGGTAGTGTCTAAAGCAATAACTATTTCATTTATGCTCTCCATCTCAAGAAAACACCACAATCATTCTGTGTCTAGAGTCCTGTTTGTGCGCCCTCATCAAATTTTTATTTCATTATTTTCCTCCTTTCATTTCGCTATTATGTGGTTTCATTGATCGGCCGGTTGCAAGAATAAAGTCGTGTCAGCCTGGCCTTATAAAAGTGACCAGCAGAACTTCCAATCAACTGACTTTGAGCAGGCCTGTTATCAAAGCCACAGTCGGTTAAACATACACTTGTCGCAGAAGTTCGCCACCCAACAAGTCTAATTTATCCATTTTACTTCATGTGGTGCCAATGAGGGTGACTGCTTACCCAAGTGATCTCATTGTGAAGTAGTTGCAGGTAAATGCTGTTATCATCCTCTGTCTGCTGCTTCACGTCCTCCTTAAGACTGTATGAAAGCCCGACTACTATCAACGCCAGCTGATAGCGCATTCATGTGTCGCAGAGTGCAGAGCATTTGCAGAAATAGGACTTATTGATTCCTCTTCAGTCTCTTTAAAAGCATGCAAAACTAAAGAGGTCTTTGCCGGCTACGATGCTGTTAGGCTGATGTAAGGTGAACTGCCTTTCAATATGGCGGCAGTGAATACACACAAAACGAGAGTTATGATAGAAGCCACTTATGATTTCCTGTATAAGAATCATAACTTTGCAAGTCTCACTTCAAAGTGTTTGTCTTCACGACCGTAGGGGTCACTTCCACAGCATCTTGCCAAAAAAAGTATGTAGCGTGCCGTTTAAACACGCTAATTCAAGTTTTCCAAGCTAGCTTAAGGGAATTGTGATATTGGTGTAGGTGTGTCATCCCACGAAGGATTTCCTTAGCAGTCGTTTACGCGGATGCACAGTTATGCGGACTTGGGATGGTTTATTGATACATCGAGCTCTGGGGTCGGCAAGCCATCATTGTTGGCATAGCTGGCAGCTAGTAAACAAAGAAGTCGAATGTCCTCAAAAGTGGCAATGGATTGATATCTGCACAAAACACGTTGACCGTTGCAAATGTCTGCAGGCAAACCTTTCTACTTATTTCCGTCTCTGTAAGGCCATTTGACCTTTGAGTTCCAGCAATCATACTAACTTCCTCACCAGCTCGTTTCTCATCCAGTTTTGAAAGGGATCTTCTGATAGCATCTCCACTGGAGGCTGCCGTAATTGTTTTCTCATTTTGATGAGAGAAACAGTAACAAGTAGAGTCAGGTCGACATGCATCGAGCATTTATTTGGACAAGTTTCTTCAGGTATCAAATGTTTATGAGCGCTATCTTTTCTCTCCCGTCTTATTTAGTTTTACTACGATTGTAGCTATGCTATTTGTTTTCCATTATAATTCTACATTTCGTTTTCCACCGCTCACTTTCTTAACGCGTAACTATGGTAGCTCTTGGTTTGTAAAACATTTTTCGCAGCAGCTTGAGTCGGCATACTAGACGTGTGAATTTTGCGGTATTTATCAAAGCACGAGTGCGATAGTCAATGCAAATGAATGGCATCTATATCGAAGGTAGAGTTCTCTGCCGCTGCAATTGTCAAAATCAAGTGAATTAGATTACTGCGGCTAGGGTTTGTGTAAGATGTGGAACAGTGGGAATTAGTGCTCGTCATCAACAACATCTAGGATCTCGAGAATACGCGCCGGAGATATCTGGAATTATTGTAAGTGAGGGTTAAAAGATGTTTCATGGATGATACTCGAAACTGTGTGCTTGAAGGTTAACAGTGTCTGCTTAACGTGGTTGTCTACCTCCTCTTTTCCAAGGTGAGTCGGCTAATCTTTAATTTAATTCCACTCCGATATTGCCATCCGACCCGAAGTGCCACGCGGGAAGCGTGAGATTAGCCACAATGTGGATAATTTCATATAAGAAAGACGTTTTTTAAGCGTCCTCTATTTCATCGCCTAGGGATGAGGCACTGCAGCTCTCCGATCTCGAGTCCAACACCCGTCGAACGACAAGTTCGCCATCCTAATTTGCTGCCGCTTGCCAGATCAGTTTGCTAAGTGCCTGCACAGACAACATGGAACATTGGCGACGAAGAAGACAAACAGCCTTCACCTGGCATGAAGTTTTCATCACGATGACATGCTGCATCGCTTAATTTGCTTGTTCGAGGTCAATTGCTGTGCGAAATACCTAATAGGCGCCTCGATACTACTCCCTTCCCACCACGAATGGTCTACTTTAATCTGATGAAAGGAAGAAAGGAAGGAAGTAGAGGTGTTATAGGAGGAAAAAAGCGATTAAATGTAGTGAAGTGGGTCTGTGCGTGAGTGGAAGGGTAAATTAATTGGCGTTTAACTAAATATCCAAAAAAAGCATAAAGAAAAGGGTGAGGTGAATGTGCCTTTGCACCTATGCGCATTCAAGTACGCACACGCACATTCATACCTGTTTCCATGCAATGACAATTAAGGCGACTCGATAAAGGCGCAGAAATAAACATGGAAGACAGCACATGCGCAGACCCGGGATGGCAAACAGACGGGCGCGGACGTATGGTGAAAAGGGTACAGAATGTTGCAGGTGGACATTGAGATAGGTAGGTAGGAGCGACTCACTCACCTTTCTTATCGAAAAGGTAAGTAGAGGGAGAGGGGCAGGAGGGGATCTTAGGCACAGTGAGATTTAGTCAGATCTGTTCTATCCCCTGCCAGCCTGATTTGGGTTTTGCATCTTTGCATTCATTAATCATGTCACAGTCAGGAGTGAGATTGGTGGGGAGATAAAAAGGAGTTGCTAAGGGAGCGCTGGCGGACGGTGAGGCGAAAGAAAGGGGGGAGGAGAATTGATTTTAAAATTGAGGGAGGTGGGGATGAGAGAAGCCTGAGGGAGGCAGAGGAGTGAGACGTTGTTGCGGTATTAAAGTGGAAAACAAAGGGTGAGTAACTGCAGTGTAGAGTGCTATGCACCCGCACAGGCAACATGGATCACTGGCGAAGAAGACAATAGCCTTCACCTGGCATGAAGTTTTCACCACGATGACATGCTGCATCGCTCAATTTGCCTCTCTTTAGCATTTGCTTGCCCGAAGTCAATGGCAATAGGCGCTTCATTACTACTCCCTTCTCAGCACGAATGGTCCACGTTACTCTAAGAAAAGGAAGAAAAGAAGGAAATAGAGGAGTCATAAAAGAAAAAAGGCGATTCAACGTGGTGAAGTGAGTTTGTGTGGGTGGAAAGGTGTTGACGAAGTGTGAAGTGTAAATTGATTGGCATCCAACTAGCTATCCAACGAACAACCAAAGGAGATCTTACTTCGCTCATGACAAAACTGTCAATTTGGTAGTCTGGAATGACAAGTGTGTTTTCGTTCAACGCCGATTAAGGCGACTCCATAAAGATGCAAAAATAAACATGGAAAATAGCACATGCACAGAATCGGGATGGCCAACAGACAGGTGCGGACGTATAGTGAAAAGGTACAGATGGACAAAGGAGCCAAAGGCACATGCCCGAAATTGTAAAGCATTAGGTAGGGCGACTCTCTACAAGGAAAATACTGGAGGTGGACAATAAGATAGGCAGGTAGGAGTGGCGCGCTCACCTTCCCTCTCGAAAGGGTAAGTGGAGGAAGAGGAGCAGGAGGAGATGAATTTGAGGCATTGTAGAGCAATTTAAGCTAGCCGATGCTAAAACAAGGCTTGATCTTAGGCACAGTGAGATTTAGTCAGATCTATTATATCCCCTGCCAGTCTAATCTGGGTTATGCGTATTTGCATTCTTTAATCATGTCACAGTCAGGAGTGAGACTGGTGGGGAGATAAAAGGATTTGCTAAGAAGGCGCTGGCGGACGGCGAGGTAGAAGAAGAGAGGGGATAATTGATTTTGGATTCGAAGGAGGTGGGGGTGAGAGCAGCCTGAGGAAAGCAGAGGAGTAAGACGTTGTTGTGGCAAATAAAGGTGATTAAATGCAATGTAGATAGTGCTCACTCCTTCCTCTTCGATTGAGTCGAATGCACGGAGCACGCACCATGGGACATAATGCAAAATGCAATACTTCGGAGAAGGGATGAGTAGACAAGAGGGCTTTTCTCCACCCATTTCGTGGACTTCATCAAACTGAGTTCTTATCGGTGCATTCCGATCCCTAATACCTACTAGAAAGAAAGAGCTCCAATTCACATTGCAGAGAGTTGTGCTTAGTTGATTAAGCGGGCCAAAGTGGTATTGGGATTGACTTGAATAGTAGCGTATAAGGCACCTCTGAGGGTGAGGCATGCATGATAGATCAATAGCCTGTCCAACTTCTTACCTATATCATCCAAGACTGTCATGACTTAGCCGATGCAGCCAATCCTGTCTGTTCCAACCCAGTCCAATCTAGTTAGATCATTTCAAGCCTAGTCATGCAAAAGTGGGACATGAACATTGGGCAAATTTTTTGTAAGTAAGTGAGTCTCGTAGTGCTGCTGCTTATTCGGCGTTTGTAAATGCATGCAAGAGACATGAAAGGTAAGTGCAGCACGGTAGGCGTAGTGCAGGGTATTTTTTGGCTAACGGAAGAGAAACCCTACACCTAAAGGGGGAAGAGGCATTTCTGATGCAAATCCCTAGGCCTATGCTTGGACAAATCGATGTCTTGCACTACCAAAGGCAATAGCAGTGGATGCAATCCTTCCGTGGGAGCAAAGTAGCATAAGTGTCTGGCTGAAAGAGACATTAAAATGGCTAGGATAGAGGCAAGTGGTTGCGAAGCCGTGGAAATGGAATGAAAGAGGGATAAAGATTGGTAATGGACGCCGTAAGATGTGTTAGCACAGTATTGTGGTGCAGCATAACTTAGTTTTTACTCTCTACCATCCATTAATGAGCAGATTACCATGCCCACCCATCTAGCTATGTGGCTTAGCAAAATATGAAAGAACTGACTTCATGGAAGGACTTTGAATTTTGTTATAAATGCCACACTCGAAGAGGCCATGCATAGCTTTCCCTTTCGACGTGATTTACACTGAATACCAGATTTGATAACATTAAATGACGCACGTGGATGAAATAAGAAGGAGCAAAGGAAAATAATACAGAAACAGGAGAGGAGAGGACATGGTAGCATAACTCACCCTAATTTTTTTCGATTTGCATCTGTTTTGGCTCCCTGACGTCTCTGGAACGATGGAGGAGGAAGGTAGGAGTGACGAGGAGATGGCGAGGGAGGCAACGGTAGTAAAGGATAAAAGAAGACGAGGAGAAAATATTAAATGCAGCGAAGGGGAGGCAATAGCGAATGACTGGGTGGTGGAAACGACAGCGGGGAACAGAATGAATGATAGAAGACGGCGCCACACAATGTTGCCTGGTGTAAGCTTCAGACAGCATCCCTCGTAGGCGGTTTTGTGAGAGCGGGCACCACTTGCTTTTGTGCATCTCTACCTTGGTTGAATTTCGTGTATTATAGTGCATGCAAAGGAGGCAAAAGTGAATAGGAGGAATCACCGTTACTACTGTGCTTTGGGCTAAGTGCGCTGCCTTGATGAGACTGCTTGTCTTCGGCTTCAAACCCCTGATGGTTACCGTTGGAGGGACAACTTTCGGACATTTAGGGGCAGTAACAGCGATACGAGGTATGAATTAAGTAAAGAAATTAGGGCCTCACTTCGGACGATTGCTATGGAGCAAGGAAGGGTGCGTTTTAGGCCAATCGTTTCTTTGCGCCAGGGAGTGCAATAAAATGTATTGTACCTCTCCCGTGAGGAGAAAGCAACATGCTTTTGCAGCTAAAAGAGACAAAAGAATATTTGGGTGAGGGGTGAAGACGAGACTTTCAGAAAAGTAAAGTAGAGAATGGGATGAGAAATTGTTGTCATTAAATGTCTCAGCACAGGGTTGAGGCACTGCCTTCCTTGTTCTCTCTCCTCTTTCTTCCATATGTTCCCGAGTACGTTCATTTACTCATTTACCTGGATATGTGTTCGAGAAAAGCAGGTGATAATCGACTCCATAAAGGAAATTCAAGTTTATTAAACGTCACGCTCAAAGACGCAATCCATAGTTTTGCTGCGATGAGTGACAATGTTAGATCAAAGCATGCAATTTCCATTTCTTTTGGCAACCTTGCGTCTTTAGAATAGCAGGGTGGGAGATTAGGACAGTTATTGAGAGATCGAGAGAGAGATGGTGGTGGTTGTGAGAAGTAGACCAAAGTTGAGTACACTCTAGCCACGTATCACTTTGATTGCAACTGAAAAATCCACCCATCTGCAATTCTTTATTCTTGCACACTGCTGAATGCCTTCGTGACTCTGTTTGCATCTCCACCAAAACCAATCCCTCACCCACCTGTAAAAGTGTCTACCTTATTGTCTCTCACGTAGCAACGGCCGCTAGGCATGAATTCATTTGTGCTGACATTCCGCCTTAAAATTCAGCAGCGACAAGGTGTAAGATGATGGGGCAATGCAAGGCATGGAAGGAGCGGACATGCAATGTCTTGCGTTCTCCCAACTTCTTTACGGAAACACAAATCTCTAAACATCTAGCATCAAGTCAAGAGAAAGTACATGCATTGCAATCTAGCCCAACGTCCACTTGGCGGAATCAAAGGCCCAAAACGTCACTCATACCAAGCTGCGTTCAATGTTTACTAAAGTTTTTCTTTTCTTCTACACAATGATCAGACACTTGGGATACGGTCAGATGGCGTGGTTACTTGGAGTAAGAACGGATGATCAAGCACCTGCCTGATTAAAAAATAGAGGCGATTAACCTCTCAGCTGCACGTTGGCATGAGGAATTGTGGTTCTGTGACTAAACAGTTTAATGCAGGAAAGTGTATGCTCATAGTAATGCATGCATGCATGGAGTGCCGAATTCGGTCCCTGCATTTTAGTTCCTTGCATTTATTTTTTCAATTTAGTGCCATGAGAACGTCTCGCACCTCTAGATCCCTCGCGCTTCTCTGACCTTCATCTTCTTAGAACCCAATATCGATTCTTCCTATCTGCCCCTCCCCCTCCTTCTCCCCTCCTTTCCTTCTCCTACCTCGTCCTCTCTCAGCGCCCTCTTCACAGACGATTTACTTTTACGAGAAGGGCAAATTGGAGGCGAGAATGAGATAAAATGTGCCTTCGCAAGCTCTTATCTTCTTTTGTGGGACATCAATCAAGGTGACCCTACGAAAGGACAAACAATGACGCACACACAATCTTAAGCAAACAGACAGGCAGACGCAGACACGGGGGAAACGGAGAAGGCAGTCTAGGTCGAAAAACACGTAGTCTTACCCATTATTGCAAAGCGTCAGGCAGAAAAATTCCCTAAAAAGAAAAATAAGAAGGGCTGGGGTTGTGCGATGAGCAGGAAGGATTTTGACTAGCCTAAAAATTACGAAATGATACCTTTTCGTCCTCGAAAGGATAAGTGAAGGAGAGGTAGAAGTAGAAGACAATGTTGGGCTAAGTAGTGTGGGACAAACTAAAGCGACATAAATGAAGATAGAAGGGCAGGACAAATAACAATCCGAACTGATTTGCGCTAAAACAAAATTTGGTTTTAGGTAGAGCGTGATTAAGTCAGACTTGGTCTAAGTTGTGCTAGTCTGACATAGGTTATAAAATTGTGCATTGTTTTTTATGCCATAAAAGAGATTGAGACTAGTGGAGAGATGAAAGGAAGCCTACAAAGAGGGCACTGCCAGACGATGGGGTAGAGGAGGCAAAGGAGCAGGATTTGCTTGCGGCACTGAATTGGAAAGATGACGGCAAAGAGCCTACCTTTCGAATGAGTTGCATCCAAGGAGCACATTGGAAAATGATGTAAGACGCAATACGTGTAAGCATATAGAGCGTAGTAGGCGACAAAGCTAACTTTCGCCGAAGACGCGATGGAGCATGACATGAGAAAGGAGGCGCAGACATGAGATCTCCTCTTCATACACTTCGAAGATATCAGACCCATTTCTAGTCTGCGTATCTTGATCCACAGTGTCTAAAAGAAAGAAAGAAAGAAAGAGAGGACCTCAAATCACATGGTATCGAGTTTTGTCGAGTTGATTAGGCGGGTTGACCTAAATGCTAAGTATGAGGCGCCTTGGTCAAGCCTATAATAATCCAGTCAATTTTGCTAATCTTTTTGATTCTGACTCAGTCCAAATCAGTCAAATTTAGTTAAGCCCACACTTGCGAAGCGTGCTACAATGCTTCTGCAGTGAACATGAATATTGTGCAAGCTGTTTTGCATCAGCAGGTCTGCAGATGCTGCTGCTTATTTAGGGGCTTAGAGCGTATTTGGGACGTGAAAAGCAAGTGCTCTAAGGCTAGCGTAGCGCGGCGTAGAATGATGATGCTAAGAACCGGCTCCTTCCCTAAAGAATGGTATGGATTTAACAAAGGGGCTTTTCTGATGCGTACAAATTGCCATTTTGCAAAGCGAGATATACTTAGAGTGCATTGCACTTGGGATAATTTGCCATTGTTTCACTTATGCAATGCCTTATGTATGCACTGATCTAAGCTGCCACTCAAAAGCTAATACCATTCTGACCCTTTCAATGGTGGTGGGATGCGGTGCGCAGTGTCTTCCTAAGTAAATCTATTTCTCGCCCAAATGAGCTAAAATTTTATGCGTGGTTTACAGATGTTGGTACTATAGTGATTCATGCGCATTAATGAGTAAACTCTTGAGAATAACCAGTAAAGTTTGATTGTCTAGTAAATGGCTATTGTTAGTTTATGCATGGCAGACATAAAAAGAATACATAAAATGCGATTCATTTTTACTTGAGTTATGTGTAAAGTAGTGCCAAAGGCAAAATTCTAATTTTGAATCGCTCGTTAAAGGACTCATGTTTGGCAAATTATGCTCCAGTGAGAGGTGATGCATTCTGGTGAAATTCATGACCCACAAATATATTCTTAACAGGTAATTCTTGGTAAGTAAAATAAGTGTTTGACTATAAACACAGCCCACTTTTGCCAAAATCATGGCATTTTTGTGCAGCGATGGATCCAATTTACTAACGACGCATCCTTGCCTTTTTGAACCTTCGCCAGCACAATTGGAAAGCACTCCTTCGTGTGCAAGTGCGCAGTCCACCATATGCTTGTTTGTCGCCTATAAGGCAATGAGAAATGCGCTTATCAACGTGATTTTGCCCACACAGCATAGAAATAAGTCAGTGCAACTGACTTGTTGGTGGAACAGGATGTAGATCACTTGCCTCAAGACTTTGCAGAATTTCACTCCTCTCGTCTATTTGCATCAGAATGAAGACATTAGCCACGTGTTGAATCTTTGTTCTTCAAAATATATAAAATAGGATGCGAAGGCGCTTCGTCACTTTTACTATTGTGACAGAACCACTGATGGTGGAAAGATGGTTCGATAAATGAATGAAGAGTCGAATGGGCAACTCACTTTCTGAGCAATATTTGTAGTTCGAAATTCCCTTTATTTTTCGGATTCAAAAGTTTTCCCTCATTCGGTCATTCTCTAATCATGGGATAACTTTTGCCATCGCACTATTCTCATTGGTGAGAAAAAGCTATCTGCAATGTAGAGTTCATTTTGGTATGGGAGAAAAATGGAGTGACAACTAGTCCGAGGACCATCCAGTTCCTTTGACAGCACGACAATCACCTTTTAAGTGCCTCACCTCTACTTCAATATCTCGAGACATTTGGTGTTTTGAAGGTAAGCACATTTACGATCCAGTCGCATGGACTTCGTTGGAACGCCTAGAACCTGGAACCGTCACTTCTTGTTCCAATTTTGTGGGCACTTGGTTGCACAGTTACTCAAGTAATTTAGTAGTGATTATAACAAAGAAACCACTAAAGGGCATTAAAAAAAGCAGTCCTCATACCACTTCCTGTCCTTCCTATTTCTCTCCCTGTCTCCCTCACTCTCCACTAGCCTCTAAATACAATAAGTTGGCAGTCCATGTCACCGTGCATGAATCAACTCCGGCTTTCCTGCCTTCGTCATTTTAACCCACACCTTTCGCCAGGTTCGGACTTTTTCATGGACTAGTTAGTGTTTGTTCTGGTACACGTCAAATTACACAGCAGTAAGGATGGCTTCATGTATAGAGACCCTCATTCTGCTTCTTGCCTAGTTGTCAACAAAATTATGAAAGGAGGAGGGAGGGGTGAAGGAAGGTAACCCCTGACATCGATCGTCGTGTGCTCTGAAGTGCTATAGGCCTCGTATTCAACTCATTCGGTGTACACCATATTCTATGCTAATCAGGTGGGTTTAGGATCTACGTAATTTATTTTTGTTCACACAGTTAGTTCTCTCACCCTTTGAAGTTACGTGACACGTGGAAAGCACACGTTGCGATCTATGTCTACCAAGCTATGCAAACTTATCTACCCTTCGTGGGTGTTTCCTTATGCATGCAATCAACAAATTCGATACTGGGTCAGCCGGTCACGTAGGCTTATAAATAAAGTTTTATTTTTATGTACTCATTTTTGTTGCGTCAGAAGCGTTGTATTTGCTGCTGTAATTCGCGTGACTCTGACCTCTGTGACATGAACTCGTAGGCGTCCGATTTTGCATGTTACAGGTTGGCGAATCCGTAGGCAGAGCTGCTTTCGAACGTCAGATTGTGCAGAAGCCTTAGAATGGATAGTTTAATAACTGGTTATGAAAATCATCATCATTGCACAGGCCTTGAATTTTGTGATAGATGATCGCATAGGGCTGTCGGTGACTTCAAGTTTAAGTCGTGGATACTACTGTACTGCCATAAATTCAAGTTGTATAACGATTAACTGTCATCCTTCATGAGTCAGACTCATGCCTAACGATCGAGCATGGCATGAAGTCGTTAAAAGTAATTGTTTCGACACGAATGATGGTCTTTGGAGGTTTTTGTATTCTTCAGGAGATTTGAGTGTAGGGGCTCTATCAACAACGCTGCCTGGACCTCTTCTCCATTGGAAACTGCTTTCGCAAACAGTACAAAGAGGAGTTGCGAGAGAATTAGTAGCGAGAAATGCCTTTGCACCCACGTCTTTAGATGCCACCTTTGGAGACAACTCTCTAGCGCCTCATTTACGTTTGCCTTCTTGCGTAGATAACTGGTGTAGTAGAGAGCAATGCATCGATTCCTTGTATTTTCTTTAGGGTTGGCTCCTCGCCTTTCCCCTTCCCTCTACTTAATTTTTTATTGCCAGTTCATGTTCGCCTCTAATCATTGCATCACTTGGGTGAAACATTTACCTTTTTCTTGAAATCAAGCACGGGATTGGGGTTGATTTTAGCACCCGGTGGTAGGACGTCGGGGTTACCATCGAGGAAGGTTGATGTGAGTGCTGGCTTCTGCCCTCTCAAACTGGAACCAGAAGTCTGCAAGTTACGACTAGACTCGAGCTACTGGTTGGGCTGATCACGCCATGGCACTCTATCACTGCTTTCAGCGCAAATATCACACCCAGGAGAATGGAGGTCGTGGTGCCACAGTTGAAGATCGCAGGTCAAATTGGAGCCAAAATAACACGTTCAGCCTGAATATGCAAAGTTTTATGATTGTGTTATGAAACATAATGAACATCGACACTAATCCGACCCACCAGATAATTCTGAAATCGGCCTTTTAAAAGACAGCTGTGGAGATTAATGGAAACATTAATACAAATAAGCAGCTCTAGGTGGAATTGAGCAGAAGTTAGACGCATTCATGATGAGAAGTAACAGAAATAACTATTGAATAATTCAAGGAAACATAAGCGAAAGAACGGAGAAAATGAGGCTCAGAAAATATATTAATGGCCACACAATGTGGCGAAATAGAAATAAATTTATTCCCGGATGCATCTAGCCACGCGGATGACAACTACTTCAATCCGATCTCCAAGATGGCTTTACTTCCAGCCTAAAAATGCATAGTAAAGGGATTACCTTTAAGGATTTCCCAGATGCGCTAGTATTTTTTCAGGCTTGAGATAAGGGAATGAGCATTGAGCTATCTTACTGAACAAGGAAGGCCCTCCCACTCCAGACACCCGCGACCAAACACCAGGGACTACCTTAAATTGGTCCCATAATGCATTTAAATTTGCTCTTAGTTGAGGAGATTTAATTGGTGAAGGAGCCATTCATATTTCTACATTTGCCTCTGTTTGTGCTGATTTAATTGTGAAGTTCCTTAAGATAGAGATATTTACAGAAAAAACTAAATTCTAATCCATTTCAAGTTATCTCTGCTTTATTCTATTCAAAGTTTGACATTGAAATAGCATTTTTTACTCACAGAAGAACTTGATATCCATAGTTAATGGTTAAGGGTACCAAAATTGGACCTGGTGGAAGGGAACTAAAGTTATTATTTAAAAACAAGTATAAGCCAGATGTAGCCTGTTCCATTAAAATGTACAGCTAGAAATAGAAATAGATTTTTGGATTTCTTTTTTAACCTAGCTTCTACACTTGCAAAAATCCACAGCTTTACAGCCTAATTGTGGATGGGTACAGTTGCCTATGGTCCATTCATCAACATCCATTGGCTTCGGCTTCAAAGCGACTTTATCGGGAGAATAGGCAGGAATGCAAATCGCAATCGGCTAATAAGTCAAAAGTAGAGAGATCCAAAGCAAAAGCAAATCAAGCATCAGAATACAGAATTCTTCAGACCAAAACTTAAAAAAGGTGCACGGAACACGTCCCTTCAAAAAAACAGCCAACAGAATCAAAGACACTCGAACAGTATTGGTTTGACCGAAAACAGATTTTATTGGCTTTTAAGGCTTATAAATGCAGCATGTAATTCATTCATGGAAAAGGCGCAGAACTGTGTGGTTGCAATTTCATCATGTCAAACTTTACGGTAAAAGAGATTTTGGGTCTCCTAGATCCTGAACAACCCCAGCATCTGGCAACGCTGCAAGCAAGCGGTATTGTCCATCAATTTACTTTATCACTCTTTATGTTTCGCCTTGTTAGCGCACATTTGTGTCTCAAGCTTTTGTACTCTTTACCATGTTTTGACTCTCGACAACTATGAGTTGAGGATGGAATCATTTGTTGTCCCTCAAGGGTGTCCTTTTCTGCAGTCACAGTGGCATGCCTCACGCACTTACTGTACAAAAAGCTCTATGTCATCTTTTACACCAGGTTTCTTCACACTCGCACACTAGTCAGTGTCGACACTCAAGGACTTTTTCACAGTGCTTCTCATCGGTGACATTGCTATTTCCAGCCATCGCAAAGCCGTCCTAACGGCAACGCGTTCACAACCAGTGGAACCAGCAGAAGTGGCGTCATACAGGACCCAAATGCATGCTCAAAACAGCACACTTAACATGAATAAGTCCTTGATCTAAACAAATTTGGAACTAAAGTCTAGTTGTATGCAGATGATCGCGTTTTAATTCCAGTCGTTTTGTTTTACAGGTGTATCAAATACGGAAGCCCCAGTTTTACCAGAGGGAGGGACAAACGCACCTCCCCAAGAATTCGCCTTAACGACTTCGTTAGCAACCGTGGGGCAGCAAGTGGAACGAGCAACACCACTCACATCACAAAAGAGGAAAGAGACGGCCTTTAATCTAACTAAGCCTCCAGTATTTGCAAGATATAATTCCCTCCTAATGTGTTTGCGACAGAACAACAGTGAAGACAAACAAACCCAACTGAATCCTTCGCAACCAAAATTGCTTAAAATTGATGAGGCTACTTCTAATGAGTCGGATATCTTATTGGCAATGCCTGTATTTCCTCCACGCAGTCCGCAATTGGCTAGCACGCCAAAGCCTGCACTACAACAGACATCCTACACCGACATGCCTTTGTCTCCAAAGCAAGGTGAAAGCTCAGCTCAACCTCAAGCTACCACTACGTCGCCGGCCATCCCAGCACCGAACCCACTCCTACTTGACACCTTGTCAAAGTTAAGTCAGCAGCTACTACAACCGCAGGTGCAGCAACCAATTGCACCGTTAAGTACGTGTCAACATCTTCCTACAAATGCCTTATTGCTTCGAAATTACTCTGTTCCCCACCAACTTGCTGCCACGGCATCTACGACACCGACCTCAGAGCAACCCCAGGTACGTTGGACAGAATCTGAGGCACAAAGACAGGGTAGACGCAGGGTTCTCTTCACCCCCTACCAAATCGGTGAGATGATGCAATACTTCGAGAAGAAAAAATACATCAATATGCATGAGCGCGAAGAACTTGCGCGTCGCATCGGCTTGACGGGGACTCAGGTTGGTCGAGCATTAGGGTACTAAATGAGCTGTTCAATCAACAGTTATAAGTGTGTGGTGATTTACTGTCTACGATCGAGTTGTCAAACCTCATCATGCTTTTGACTTTTCTGTTAGGTTAAGATATGGTTCCAGAACCAGCGCTACAAAACAAGGAGGGTTGGTGGCGAAAAATCTGGAAATGAGGCGTCTCTAGCACAGCCAAATGCTCATAACACAAACAAAGAAGCGTTCCATCAACAAGATCAGCAGACTCAGTGACAGCTGTGGAACTACTGAGAGTTTCCAATCCAAACAGGGCCCCAAACAAACAACAATAACGTTGAGGCATGCCCCTTCAGTATAAGATGGCGACTTGTTGCCTAGGGAAAAGTAGCAATTTAGGATGCTGGCGGAGTGGTCTTAAAATAAGCTTGCTGCTGAATTTGACCAAATGCAGGATGATGGAGACGAGGATATGAGGAACTATGTGAAGATGACAAAGCGAGTTATTCGCTTTCTCTATAAAGCGTCTGCAGACTGACCTTAGCCATCCTTCATGGAGTGGCTGTGATGTTGGTGTTTTACCTGCTTTGTGGTCCTCACAGCCTGCCTCAATGGCAGCTGCCTTGTAGATTTTAGCTTTAAAAAATAAATTGTTGACTTTAAAGTTGTTCTCATGAGAAGCTATGCGTGAAGTGGGAAGTCGCTAAAATGAATTGCGCAAGCAGTTTAACCTAAATCGTTTTCGTGCTGTAGAACACATTGAAATTAGCCTGTGGTTGGATGATAGGCGCCCATGGCAGATGTTGCCATCCAGTCAATGTAAAAGGTCAGTTATTTATTTTCCTTGCAAATAAGGCTAAGCAATTTGATTGTAAATCATTCGCATCTGTTTCATAGCTCGCATTATACCTTTAAAGGTGTTGGGTCCGGTGTAGGGCTCAGTTCAAAAGCAACTGAATCGGTACCAACTAAACGGGGTTTTAGCAAATGAAGCTGCAAGAGAGATTGAGAGAGACCGAGATGAAAAGAAAAAGTTCTGTCGAGAGGACAAACACCACAGCCCTTCATAATCTCATTTTCAGAGGTGGCCTCAATCAACCACCATCATTCAGCGCCCACTTTTAAGCTGCTGCAATAATAAAAGTAATTTCCTTAAAAATTAGGGCCAATGGGACTTTTTTACTTAAGTGTACCACTTCGACCGTTTCCAGTAAGGTACCACACATTTAACAGCGACGCAGAGAAAATTCGAAATTCCCTTTACACATTGACCACTCACCACCACAGTATTTGACAGCACTGATTTAACTTAGGGGGGAACCACAACATGGAATCAGATGGCTCATTGGAACGGATTCCTACCCTCTCTAGCGAAGATTGAATGAGTCAGAAGGTGTGAAACCTGTGTAACCATCGCACGGGAGGTGCGTCAGCACTTGGCGGTCGAGGGACGACCGAAGCTACTCAGGCCGTGCGTTAACGCATGCTGACCTCGCGATAGCGAATGTTTTGTGGTACGTTGCATTTATTCTCCAGGCATGCATGGAAAGGGCTTTACATCAAAAATCGTCTAAGCTTCAATGGAAAGGCCACAGTGTCCGTAAGGAATAAAATAGAGTTGCATCGTTTCAATAATTACTGTATGCATCAGTCCAGTGAGAGGCAAAAGTGGTTGTATCTCACCTAATCCATTGTTAATTGAACTTTACGTGCCATGTTTTGATTCTCAAAATTTTGGGCAAACAACCGACCCATTTGGAGAGCGTTGGATTCGAAGGAAGGAAAGTGGCATTGCGAAGTAAAATTTCTTTTAAATTGGCAATAGCAATCGCTGTCGTGCTTGACTGCAGTGATGCGCCTTTTGCTTACCTTACCGTTATCGCATAACGATACCTCTAAAACATGACGTCTCTCCACAGCCAGATATAAGTTATACTAGTTTAAAAATTGACATTTCTTAAAGAAGGGTTGAGTGACTCGAAGTACATTTAATCGAGCTGTGTTTTGCCGCATAACGAACAGCATTCGACTAAATAGAAAAAAGTCCGGAATAGTAGCTGCTCCGTTTCAAATCATTCTCTTGTTTTCGTCGGTTCTACTGGCTTCTAGAATGTACTAGTGAGACGTGCCAGTAGACTCAGCTGCACTGCACGTCGGCAAAGTACCTCTTGTCCTTCGTCTTGAAAATAGCCTCCAAGTGCTGCACTTACCTCAATGCTTCGAGAAAGCACGAACAGCTTCGGCTTTAAGTTGCTTTAAGACAGGCAAAAGTGCGTGAGTTAGGTTCTGCACTTAGGGATTTGGTATTATATAGCAGTTTTATTACCTAAGGAGAGTAACAAATGCCTGTATTCCCTGTTTTTAGCGACCGAATCCAAACAATCAGCCTTACAGCTAACCTTTGCAGATGTTTGCATAGACGCTTGCAACCTGGACTCAGATAGCACTGATAAAGTGGCTCCCGCCCCACTGTTTGACTCCAACGACCCTCGTCAAAATAGACATAAAATAAGAAGAACGAAACAATTAAACATTCTGTCATGCCAAGCCAATCACCAAGTACATCTTAATCAAAGTAGACTCATCTCTTGCTTGGCACCTTGACTTGGTCAGAGGTGTTTTTATCAAACGAAATGAGTGATTAAAGTCCAAATTATTGAATATACAATTCTGCTGATGCGCAAACTAAATAAACTCGTATTTAATAGCCAATTCACCCCTGAATATCAAATGAAACTAGTGCGCTTCCATTTTATTCACATCCAAATCATTTAACCTATCCTCACTAAGATTGTCTAGAGTCAAGCTTAGACAACCGCACGCATGCAGTTTAGGAAGAGGTTGAGGATGTGACAGTGATAGTGAGATCGTGCGATCTCTTGAGACAGCACGACCCGCTTTCGAGTGCTTGGATATCCGCGCCTGTTTTTGAAGAGTGGATGTTCTCCATAACACCTTTGCGATGTTGCAGGGTGATCCATCGCGCAATCGAAAGATCCGCAAAAAAGCATACCATGACAGAAAATATGGGTCCACTCTTTACCTCGATTTTAAAACTTAGAGGTTAACTGACTTGACGGAGGCAAAGGTGAATGCGATGGGATTTTGCCAACATGTACTACAAACAACGTTTAGTTAGAAAGCAACTAGCCATTGTCACTGTGAGGGCGCCTAATTTAATTCTGTTTCAAATGCTTAAGCCTTATGGGGTAAGCACGTCGACAGTTCAACTTTACTATCTACTACTAGCTGTAGGGCAGATGTCACAGCTGCCCCACCAACCAAGTAGGATGACAGTGTGGGCTGTGCCATCAACCTCTCTTCTTCCAACGCTCTGATCTTAGGGATCAATATAGTATGGAAAGGCACAATGCCACCTAAGTCAGTCAAACAAGCTAGTCAAAAGATCGGGATAATTCCCACAATCAGTTGACAGGCAGGATGTAAATGGAAAAATAAGTGTTAAGTGTTACCTTTGGGCTGCCGTACCCACTCCGGCATCAAGCTGACCTATGCGGATGCGAGGATCCATCTACGCACAACTTTTTTTTATTGAATTTCAGATCTTTTTAGAAACCGTTCACAAAGCAGACTACGAACAAGTTTTAGCGCAAACTGATGGCCTTTGCTGTTAAAATATGTTTTTTAAGATGCATCTCTCGCCAACTCGTTCTTGAATACCCGTCCTAAACAATCCACTTGCAATTTTTTAGCCATAGTGAAGAGAACTCATGATCTGTCGAGGTCATTTCAGGCATGAAGATAGGTCGTGCAAATGTGAGTGACCGGACACTTTCATCACATTGGTTGATGAGGCTTGTATAGTCGGACACATGAGAGCTTGCAACTGATTGACTGACGAATGCTAGAATGCTCTATGTTCAAAACTCAGCGACATCAAGAGTCACCTGATTCTTTGAAAGTGGCTTTCATACTGTAGAATAACCACACTTGTATGATGCTTCTTCAACGCCTTTAGGCGCGAACGATCCTGATATTGAATACCATTTAAACAGAGGTGGTCACTTGGCTCTCGCCAGTCCAAATATGGGATTGAAGAATTAAGGTAGAAATCGCTACGTCAATGCCATTCTTCAGCATCTCATGGTGACAGAGTTGCTGGCGTCGCATTTGTATCGGTCTACAATACAATATTGCTAATTCTGTGTACTATTTTTCCACTGAGCCAGAGGTGTTGCATTTGTTGCTGTGACTCACAGGACACTGACCACTGTGCTATGAACTCGGAGGTGTCCGATTTTACATGCTACAGTATAAGGACCCCGTAGGCAGAGCTGATTTCGAACGTCGGAGTGTGCAGAAGCCTCAGAATGGATAGTTTGATAACTGGCTGTGAACACCATTATCATCACCATCATTGCCCAGGCCTCGAATTTCGTGATAGATGATCACCCAGACCTGTAGACGAGATTTCAAGCTTAAGTCGTAGATGCTACTTTGCTGACCTTAATTTAAGTCGTATGACGACTAGTCGTCATCCCTGAGGAGTCAGACTTATCCAACAATTGAGCATGGCATGACGTCGACACGATTAAGACTCGCGCTTCTTATCGTCTGACCCAAAATAAAAATTTTATTGGATCTTATAACCTATAAATACGGCAAGTTACTCGGTCATAGAAACGGCGCAGAACTGTGTGGTCACGATGCCATCATTCCCAAATTTGCAGTGAAAAACACTTTGGACCTCCTCGATCCTGATCAACTATAGCATCTGACAACGCTGCAAGACAACGGTATTGTCTATCAATGAACTTTATCACTCTTTATGTACCACCCTATTTGCACACCTTTATACATCAACCTTTTATCTCTTTTTATCTGCCATCTTGTTCTCATACATTTGTGCTCCTAGCTTTTGAACTTTATCACCATTTCCGTCCCTCGGTCATCATGATTTGGAGCTGGACTTACCTGCTGTCCTTTGCAGCTGTCCTTTTTCGCAGCCACAGTGGCATATCTGACGCACTTACGGCAGAAGAAGATCTGCATCATTCATTAACATTCACTTCTTTTCCTTATTCTTGTATCGGTCAGGGATAGCATTATGGAACTTTGGTACAGTTCTTCTCATCAGTGACATGACTATTCTTAATCATCGTGAAGCCGTCTTAACGAAAACGTATTCACACCCGGTCGAGCTAGCAGAGTTGCAGTCAAACAGAACCCAATCGCATGCTCAAAATAGCACGCTCGATATGAATAAGCCCTTGATCCAAATAAGTTTGGAGATAACATTTAGCTACATGTAGATAGACGCGCTCTTATTCCAGTCCGTTTTTTACAGGTGCACCTAATGCGGAAAGTCCAATTGCACCCGAGGGAGAGACAAAATCGCATCCTTAACGATTAGCCATAACGGATTCGCTAGCAAACGTGCAGCAGCGAGTGGAACACGAAACACCTTCTACGTCACAAAAAGTAAAAGAAATGGTCTCCGCTCAGACTAAATCTCTTGTATTTTCAAGACTCAATCTCCCCTTTAAGCATTCACTACAAAACATTTATGGGAACAAACAAACCCTGCTGAATCTTTCGCCACGAAAGCGAGTGAAAACTGACAAGGCTACTTTCGCCACACAGTACTCAACCCGCTGGCTCTTGAAAGTCTGTACTGCAACAGACATCCTGCATCGACATGCCCTTACCTCCGAAGCGAGCTGGATGCTCAGACCATCCTCAAAATACCACTGCGATTATGATCTTCTCAGCACGAAGTCCACTCCTATTTGACATCTTGTCAAAGTTGAGTCAGCTGCTGCTGCAAGCGCAGGCACAGCCGCCGTTGCTACCACCATGCGCGTGTCAACAACTCCCGGCAAGCGTCTCCTCATTTCCAAATTACTCCCTCCTACAGAAACTTGTTGCCATAACATCAGTGCCTGATTCAGTAAACTTCTTTGCACCACCGACCGCGGAGCAGCATCAGGTACGCCAGACAGTATCCGAGGCGCAATGGCAGAGCAGACGCAGGGTCCTCATCACTCCGTACCAAGTTCGTAAGATGACACCCATGAATTTTTGCCGAAACCGAACTAAGTCGTAGCAGAAGAAGCTGAAAGAGACAGAGAAGGAAAGATCGAGATAAGCATTGAAGTGCTGCTGGGATAACAGACGCCTACAGTCCCACTTCACTTTGTTTTCATCCTTTCGGAATGGTAGAACGAACCTGGACACAGAATATAGAACATGTTTTACATGTCCTCAGCATCCACTCCCTCTCTCAACTGACCCACTACTCGGCTACAGAAGATTGAGCATCAAATACTTTGCATTTGAGCTGACGAGACTGTTGGAACAGTAAACTACAGCCTTTCAACTCTAGTGTCAACACCAATCACTTACGAGGTAAACGCTTTGCGGGTATAGAATCTGCGGTCGCATTGAGTTGTAACTGGAGTACAGAAGTGGCCTCAATCAGCAGTGATCATCCAGCATTGAATGGCCGCTTCCGTAGAGTTAATCAAGACCATGTTCAATAGACATTTGTCAGCCTACTCTAACGGATCGCTCTCCCTTGGGTAGAGCATATGTTGCCTCAATTCAGTGGTCCAGAGCGAAGTGAATGGCACAACCGATGGCCGACACATGCTCATTCCCTCCCCCATCCCTGCCACCAAGCTGGATGAAACTCAAGCCCTTTCGATAAATTTTTAGGTGCTCGTGAATAATAATGGCTGACGCGAGTGATTCGTGAATGCTTTTACTTTCAGCAAAAACCGCTTCGTGATGACTGACTGTGTACGTCGGATGTAGGCCGAGGTCTCTGCACCATGCGGGTAAGCTCTAACCTAACCTCTGCGCCAATAATACGTTTTCCATCTTCGTTTCACACCATTGTTGCCGTCAATGCCGCGAAACAGTGCAGTGGAAATGATGTCTGCAAAATGCATTGTAAGCCACCAACTGCACTATTAGAAAATTAAAAAGAAGGAATGGAAAATAAATGCATTCGACGTGACACTAATTTGATGGGGCAGGACCGGAAAAAACTCTTACACCACTTTCGCTACAACACTAGCGTTTAAAGTGTAACTCGGCCGACAACTGAGGTGTCACCAGCATGGAGATGCACGGTTAAAGCTGGGAAGGTGGCGCTACAAATAAAATTGTCATCAATTAGCAATGGGGTTTGTATTGATGTTATGCCATGTTTTGTGCTACTGTAGACACCTGCTAATTGGTGGACCTCATTCTGTCCGGCGACTCTCACTTAACCAGCCTCCGCTTCTCATTGTATCTGTTATTCAGTCGAGTGATCTCCAAGTAATTCACCTCACAAATGCCTCTTTTCTGCAGCATACACCAACTGCAGTAATTGAAGCGTTTCGCAATAATTGCAATGATTTGCCTTCCACTTATCTTGCCGTTGTTGCATGATGACATTTCCCTAAGAATGACGTCCCTTTGTAGCCTAGAGGCAATATCTTTACTGTTTAAAAAAAACAGTGCTTTGTTTAAAAAGGAAGTGTTAAGTAGCTTATTGTATATTTAACACCTTGGTTATTATCGCAACAAGCGGCATTTAAGTCAAAGAGGAAATGTCCAAGGCAGTATCTGGTTTTCTACTTGATTTCGGTTTTTATTTACATTAATGCTTCCTTTATTTTTGCAGGTTCTATCTACCTTTTTTCGTTCCCGTCTGCGCAAGAATTGTTCACCTTTGGCTGCGCTGCACGCCGTCAACGCACGCCTTGAAGTTCGTCGTGGGGAAAGCTTCCAAGTGTTACACTTACCTCAATACATCGCCGAAGCACAAGAAGCTTCAGCTCTAAAGTGTTTGCCATCACGAGGAAGTCACCTCAAGCCAGAGAGTCGAATGTGAGCTTGCTTTCGCAGTTACGAATTCGGTATTAGGTAAGGGTTCTATCAATTCTGAAGAACAACAAATGTCTGTTTTCTGTTTTCGAGCGGCAGAATTCAGACAATCAATCACATGGCGATCCATTGCAGTTGTTTGCGTAAGCACTTGTAGTCTGGACTCCGATAGCATTGATAAAGTAGTCGTCACCCTGTTGTTGCATCTATTTGACTCCAACGACCCTCACCAAAAAAGATACGCATTAGAAGGATCAAGCGATCAAAAATTCGGCTACACCAAGCCAATCACTGAGTGCATCCTGATCAGAGCAGATTCATCTCTCGCCTAGCAAGTTGACAAAACTTTTATAATTGTAACACAGAGTTGACTTAGCAGTGCTTTTTGATTTCTGCAACTTCGTGCAATTTGTACACTACGAAGATGCCAACGCGTGGCTTTTGGCTTTGCTTAATCTTGGAAAAAGAATGCTGCGATGGCAGAGCAGGAACACTCACCTAACTCTCCTTATTATAACATCGTTCGGTGCTGTTTATTGATCTGACAAAGACTGAGTGTTAGTTTGAATGACATCCTCCTTTCCACCTTGCAAACCATGCATACCACCCAAACAACTCTCCTCTGTGTTGTTCTCCCAGTAAAATGCAGTATTTGCCACATTACCGTATGATCGCTGACTCAATCTCTCTTTAAGAGCATAACAATCCAAGACTTCGCAAGTATGCACACAAGACTCCATAACCATACTTTTTGCTGGAGGATTGCATGGCATGTTACACGAGAAGGGATGAGCTTTGTGATGCAAAAGCCAGTCAGCCATGAGGCTCACTTGCATCCGTCAAGCGCCTCCCATTCTCATTGTCTAATAAAACAGGATAGTGGACTTACCATCACTTCCCTCATGGAATCGACATTCTATCAAACACGCTCTACTTAGTGTAGCTTAGTGAAAAACGCAATCTCTACCTCAATAACTACCATTTAAAATGCGCTAAGCATTAAATGCGTCAAGTTACTGAGGCTACGTTGGACAGGTAAAATTTTGACGTAGTTCCAACATCATTTGTCAGAAAAACAGATTTAGAATTTACCATCAGCTGCGACAAATAGACTTGACGCACTTACCATCAGTCGCATTTTATCCGCCCTTTGCTGTAGATATATGCGCAATGTGGACTACTACTGACTATGCTTCAGTAACCCAGTTGCCATGACATAGATAATTGGAAGAGAAAAACTTAAAGCCATTGAGCTTACATATTTATAATAATGGTTTACTAATTATTAGGGTCTTTTGACTGTTAGAGATTAGCGGCAGTGCTGTGGGTCTCCTAAAATGTCTCGCCAGTGAGGCGCCATCGTATTCGTATATTTAGGCGCTGTATGTTTTGTAAAAGATAAGGAAAACTAAATGCTACAGTGCTAAAATCAAAATGCATACCAAAATATGCAAAAAGTAACATAATTTTTGTTTGGTTATGCAAATTACAAAAGTATATAATGTTTATGAAATATTTTGGGAATTTTTAGGATTGTTTAGCTGCGTCAGCACAAGTTGTGACTGAGGATTAGTGCATTTTCAAGTTGTCTTAAGAAGTTTTGGGGCGGTTTTCTCCTTTGGTTTTATCAAATGACCTCCCTGGCCAACAAATAGGGGATTTCTTTTCTTCAGACGGTAAGGACATTTAATTCCTTGCTTGCAGCTTTATTTAGGATGACTTCACTTGTCTAAGCTGTCTCTCAAATGGTCTAATCGAGCGGCTATACTTGAGTGCACGGGCTTTGGAAACCGAATATGTTCCCTTGAAAGCATTGCCAAAGAGGTTATTTTTGCCTGATTTACTAATTGGCATGACAACACCGTGCCTTTGTTTCATTTAAAAGAGTTCTTTAAAGTCCTTTTATTAATTTGAAAATTTACGCAGTTGTTTGGAGTTCCGATTACGCTTATTGTGTTCTTGCCTGCTATTTTAGGCAATGGTTAGTATCATTTAAGTATTGCTTATGCGTGCAATTTACTGTCCCATTTGGTCCCACAGAGGTGATGTTCGTGATTAAATACTATAGTGAGATATCTTTGTTCTGAAATTGCTAAGTTTCTCTCAATTTTGCTTGCTAATTTGCTCGTATACAAGGCTTTAAAACTTGGCTGTGTTTTTATACATTCTCCTCCTTAATTGACAATCTGATTATTGTTATTAGCATTGCTTCCTATTTGTTTTAAATGCAACCTGTCGTTTGTTATAAAAAACGTCGTTTTGTTGTTACTCTAGCGGAAAAAGCTTAACGAGTTTATTTTCATGAATTTTAGGTTCCTCCAGCCAATATGCCTCCCTGCATTTTCATCCGGGAGCAGGCGCTAGCAGCTCGCGCAATTCAGGAAAAGCTTTCTAGTCGTAATGAGCTTTTGATGTACATTTCTGCTCATTTTTTTGACTTGTCTTTTTTTATTCGTTATAATTGTTGCATGGTATACGATTTTTAGAACCCTACCTCCGGCCATCGCATCCTTCTTTACGGCCACGCTATAAGGCTGAAACACCGCAACAGCAGCATGGTATGCTCTTTCTATCTTTTCAGCCTTATTTCGAAAACAAGCTACCGAACTTGACTAGATTTTTTTTATTGTTTATCCAGTACCTGGCTTGTCTAGGTACTAGTTCAACAGGGGACAAATTGGCGTTTGATGTGGGCCTCGTGTGTGAAGCTAGCAGCAAGCGTGTTCCAGTCGAAAACAACCGTAATTTATGACCTTTTTATGGATCTGTAGGATTTGCTAAAACATTTAAAAGTTGCTCCAAGGCATAAGCAAGACAGATTGTTTTCTTGGAACAAATTATTGTGAGATGGGAATCTTTTCCAACGATGACAGCTTTGTGAACCACAATGAATGCAGTTGGACCCCAGTCAAGTCGACTAACAAGATGAAGGAGCTGTTCTGTTTTCCAAAAGTGGGTTACGGGTTTCCAAATTCGTTTCGCTCTTCACGAACCGCTCGTATGTTATTTTGTCTAAAGGAACTTCTGGCGGATGTTTATGAGAAAGCGCAATAGTGATGATCGCCTTGCTTTTTCTGCCTGAAGATGTCCTCAATTTGCTCCTGGTGCCTTCCAATTTTTAAACAGGTTTTTATTGCTGTTTAATTGAAAATTTAGAGTCATAAGCACTTCCAAGGAATGCTACCGAATTTGATCTGCATGTACACTCCCGAAACTATCTTCATTTGAGGTTGCATGCTTTTCTTAATGTTACACTCAATGACGATTTCATCCTCGTCAGTGACACGGCTGAGCGATATCCGGTAGGCTTTTCCTCCTCGTCCTTCTGTATTCGCTCGCCTTATTGGCTACTTAAAGGTCTGTGGGGAAAAGTGAGACTCCTAAGCCCTAACCAGTTTGCGGTTAACGAGAAATTAACTTGAGTAGGTATGAAAACCTTGCCTTAATGACTTAATTTATGTCAATCTAAAGAAAGCCTTTTTAAGACTAAATAAATGCTTATTTTGTGCAGTTTCTATCCGTTTCATAGTGAATGATTCCAAACTTTTGAGTCCTTTGAGCGAGGAATTATTTTTCTTACGACATAGCTGGCAATCTGACCTCCGGGTGATTTTTGTCAGCAAAAGGCCTCATGCTCATTTGTTGAAGCTGTTCAATGCTAGTTTAGGTGTGGCGACCTCGGGGGAGTGCTTTTTTCATAAAGCATAAAGAAAGGAAACACGAATTTCAGTGTTCTTCGTTCGCTAAATGGAGCCCCTAGATCCACCTGGCGCTTTGATAGGTCAAGCCGAACGGCTTTGTCTCACATCCTATTTCGGATAGAGTGACCTTTAGACTTGGCACTTACCTTGGTCCTGATTAGAATGACCTGTTTATTAGCCTTAGTGGGAAAGCTCGCAATCCAAGAGAAAAGGGGACTAAGGCATTGTCATGCTGATAAGCTCTCTGTAGACCTCAACATTATTTTCTTCCAAAGTACTGTCCCCCCTGGAGTTTTGCCTTTTTACGAAGCAACGAAGGGAAAAAGGGCGACGGTGCTTGGCTGAATGCTATTTCACTGAGAACTTCCCTTCAGAAGTTTGCGTTATCATATTAGACTAGAGAAGAGAATCAGACAGGTATCGAAACCCTTAAGCTTCCTATGTCTTTAGTGCTTCATTTGATCAACGTCGAGTTGCACTGCTGCTAACACTAGACATTTACCTGTTAGATGGTCTCTTTTTGTTAGATGGTCTCTTTTTTCACGATGGGAGCATATGTGCATTGGTTGATAGCTCTACAGGGAGCTGCTTCCTCAGGTCGAATGTGCGATCACTTGCATTGAAGACGAAATTTTAGGAATTCTAAAATGTTAAGTTTGATGCTAAACCAAATGTAATGCTGAACGGTTGTGTTAGTGTAGTCAGTAGCTTCAACGAATTGTTCCGAGTTACGAAGTCCAGGAGACCAATAGTCTTTTAACCACTAAACACACCTTTTTCAAACCTTCGAGACCCCAAAAGATTCAGTTCTCATCTTTGTTGCTAGTCTGCAGTGGCGCTGGGTGCAAGTCGCTTTCGGTGAGGCCGTGTTTTTTCTCCTCCACCTTATCGATCATCCTATGCGCGCACGTGTGTGCACTCTTAAGTGGCGAGCGCCGAGACGGCCAATCGATTGCGCCGTGACGACATTTAAGAGCACATTAATTAGTGCATCGGAGTACGTGTTTTATGCGGGCCATCTCTACGTGATTGTGCGTGTGTACACTAACAAAGGAAAAAAAGGCGAAAGGATAATGAGGCCTCCACTTTGTCAAGATAGAAGGGATCAGCTACGGGATGACTCTGGTTGGGAGGCAGTTTAAAAATGAGGTTAGATCTAGGCTCTCGAGGACGGAGCTTGTACTTTTCAAATTTCATGTCGAATTAACTCGTGCAGTGTTTTTAGTAGAACGAGGAGGACCTGCTACGCGCCATAATAAACGGATGAATGTTAGAAGACTTATTGATTTAAGGTGTAAGTTATCTGGGTGGATTTTGGCGCCACCTGCAATAATGTGCCCTCGCCTGCTATTCACCCTACATTTCTGAGGCAAAAGAGAGTCACTTATTCTCGATGGACTGTGGACGGGGTTTTTCGTTAAGGGCTGCGCGCTTGTCAGGGGGCAAAATGTTATCTAGCCATGACCATTCCTATAGGCTTGCATGGTGCAAAACTGTTTGTGGAAAGATCTCATTTTTACTCTTTTGGATGAGAAAGGGGGTGTCCACTCAATCAGTCCCTACTCCTCGCCCCAGTCCCGACAGACCCTTGGTATTTTGCACTTTGGTGCTAGACGGTAAAGTGGTGGGGGTGTGGAACAGCTAGGGCCAGTTTCTTCCGTTGGCTTCTAGGAACAAAAGCTTCATGAGGGTTGAAGTCACAGCAACGTTCAGTCGAGATGGGAAGGATTGCCAGTTGAAGCCTTTGGGCAAGATCTGTAATTCGCCCTTAAGGTCAGTGACAACCCAGAAGTAAGCAGAGCCGAATAAACAATTAATTTGGGCTTGTCTCGATGGAACTTGTTTTCGCAAGGTTGGCAGAATAGAAGTGGTTTGGCTGAGAGTTACTAGGGCATCTGGATGGGACGTGTGTGCATAAGGATGGACTTCATCTACGGAAGTCAGAAGAACCAGGGATTCTGTTTGGGATGGAAAGCTTTGAACAAACGCATAAACAGGTAAATTAGGGACAACTCATAGTTTACTTGATGAAAATGGACTTTTGGAGGACGAGTGACCATTATAGCGACTTTGCATCGTACACTTTCGTACGTGACTCGATTAGTGGGGTGCGAAAGAAGACAGATCGTAGCGGTGAGGCATTTGTCCATGCCAGAGGTGGATGCCATCGATTTCTGTGCATGTGCTTTATGCGTCGAAATACACCACCACACCTCATCGAACCAATCCCCACAAATCTTGTTAGCCAAGCAAGGAAATGATCTCCACTGTGAGTTTACGAAAGGCACGGAGCTGAAAAGACACAATAATGGGGTTAAAACGTATTCATAGTGTACCAGCCTAGCAAAAGCATTATAGTCGGGCCTTAATTGCCTGCCGCTTCATCGATACAAGGGGGCAACCAAACAATTCAGCCATGACGAATCCCAACTCCACTTTCGAGCGTCGTCCTTTACGCCACCTGTGATCAACTTTTCGAGTCGGTTATCGCAATGTACTTGGTGCTGTAAGGAAGAGCACACACAAAGCCACCACGCCAGTCATCAACTTGGCGGTCAATCGGAAAGTTATCTTATTCCTCCTAGCAAGTTTAGTGGATTTAAAGCATCATTCTGTTTGGGACCTGTATTGGTGGAAAAGGTTGCATCCTGGCCATTCCATGGGTCCATTGTTAGTCGTATAAACACTGACCTTAAAGCCGATTCGCCGAATATAAAGCGGCGGACGGACTTGTTCAGATCGCTCAAAGAACGCGGAGGCAGACGTCATCTCCAAGCCTTTCATCATGGGTTGTTGCCGATTCTGCTATCCGCAGCACGTACACTCCACTCGCCTTACCGAGGTTTATCATCCACCAGTGATTGGGGGATGTGTTTCTCAAGATCGGGTTCCCTTCCCGTCGCCATCAATACACCGCCCCTAAAATTCTCTGAGGACGGTGGAAGACAATACAAGGACAGAAAATGTGTTGACATGCATACGCCTAGGGGAGGAGGCACTGGTAGGACCCAAAGCCTTTCCACCCGGTAGAAAGGTGCCCATGTAACTAAAATGAAAACATTGTCTTCGAATCAGTGATGATTTATAGCCAAATGTGGCAATTCTGTCAATGACCAGAACGTTGGAGCAAGATAGACTAAGGGTGGATGTGAGTTAATGATAAGCCTCTCTCGGCCCTAGTGTGGTGCTGCTGCTGTAAATCTCCCGTCTCTTCTTACTTTGCAGACATGGCTTTCGGTGGCGACGAGTGCCTGACAATTCAGGCTGCTGAAGATACAGAATGGGGCCAGATCATCTCCAATGAGGCCACCTCGTCTTCTGTGTGAGTGCCAGCCACTGATTAATACGCATGTTTGTCACTACTCCCTCAGGAGCTTTTAAGAAAGGCATAGAATAAGTAAAGATTAAACCTTAGTCAAAATTTGATTTTATTGTGAAATAGAAGTTAAAGTGAGTCGATCGCATTCAGTCGCGTCCCCTTATTGGCCGAAGTACGTAACCCGAGATTGGGATTGTGGTAAAACTTCAGCTTTGCCTAAGCTATGAACCTCTACAAATCGAGCCATCCACACCATGTCCCCCTCATGGCGTTGTGGCATAGTGTCTAGTCATCACAGAGTGGAACCGCTCCTCTTTCAAAGGAGGCCTGCTGAAACCCACTACCATATCGTCGGGAGGGAAGGAGGGATCCCCGAATACTTTATGGGAATACCGAGCCAATATGGCTCCATCATCAATGAATAGGGAGGATAGAATATCATTAGCGTAATAGCAGCGTCTCTATAGCATTAGCATGACAAAGCCAAAACACTGTAATCAGATTTAGCTCGAAAGTCAGCGGATTTAAGGACTGGCCAGAAATGTCATTCCATTTACGACCAATTTTTGTTGTGCACGAGTATATCGCTGATTCATTAAAAGTAGGGCCGAACCATGACGAATTTAGAACTCTGACTTAATAAAATATGCACACACAGCAGAAATACTTACCTTATGAATGCTTGCTATAAGTTAACCATTGAGTAGTTTATCGATCACCTACTGAAATACAATTTCAGCTACCATCAGTCGGTGATGTACTAACTGGGCTCGGTATCAGGCCACGCCTCATCGTTGTGGCAAATTGAATACACCAAAATCAAGTGGTGCGCCGGCTTCTTCTCGTGGAAGGACGCGGTTCGTTTGCGTCAAGTTACAACCGGCCGGTATTCGGGCATCACGCACTCGGGCTTAAGTGGGAATCCCTCTGCGCCTGGCCAAATCGATGTGGTGTTGCTTTTGCTCTCCGAATCGTATGATGCCGCCACGGTTTTCTACATCTAACAGAACAAGGTGGGTGGACTATGCATCGGTTCTACTGTACTTGCTTACCCACTGCCTTCATTAAAATGTCCATCCGCCCACGGCTTCCAATTCTGCGCAAACTGTTGCAGTTCCATCCGACCTACTATCCTCTCTTTGGTTGGAAGGGCCGACACGGTGAAAGTGAATGTTCATATTTGAAGGCTTTATGTAGAACTGCATTGTTTGCAATCTCTTGCGTAGTGACAGGATAACATGAAGGTGGAAGTCGATCGGGAGCACGAGGGCATGGGTGATCCAGGCGTGTGTTTGGGCAAGACCCTGATCTACCTTTAGCACGCCGCACTGGGTTAATTGTTGTCCTACGAGTCGTACGAGACGAAGAAGCGCGGTGTGGGCAAGGTGGAGGAGAAAAAGCTGTCCTGCTGGCCGAGGGTCTCACGGATGATTTCTACAGTTTAGTTCGGGCGCAGGAAGAGGAGTCTCCCTCTGCTGCCGCTATCCGTCGCTCAACCGCCTTCTTCTCCGCCTTTAATCGCAGTCCAGACGCCCTCGCCAGTGCAGATGACCTTGATGGTGTCGGTGCCGCCGCTGGTGGTGGTCGAGGTGCAGCAGGTGCTTCATCATCTCCAGCAGCTGGATCGGAGGGCGTGACCTTGAATTTGGACGAGGTGAATCAGTGTCTAGAGTACCTGATTGAATTTTTCGCTCAGCCGGAGATCCATGGGGAGCATGAAGCCAGACAGTCGAAACCGGCGGCTCTGGCAAATGGATAGGACCTCTTTCAGGTGAGTCAGTTTAAAAACTCCTCAGTAAGGCCATTTAAAAATGAAACCATCAACCAACGACTGCCCTTCAGCGTACAAGTTGGGGGAATATATAGCTAAGGCGTGGCAAAGCGATCGACGTTAAGGTCTTAAAGTCATCCTTCACTAGGAAAATAAGTGTTTACTTAACTTTTCGGTCCAGTCAGCAGTGCACGCACGTGACACCACCGCTGTCATTGTTTAACCCCTTTACGTCAACAGGAGGAGGGCATGATCAGCCGTGTTGGAGACAATAGATAAGTTCACTAGCACCCTCCGCAGTCGTCGTGAGTTCACTCTTACCGTCAGTGAGGAGCGTGGTAATCGATTCAGTGACATTGGCAACTACCTCTACCGCCTGTTGGCCACGTTGATCCGCGGGAACTGTGCCCAATTCGCCGCACCTGCACGACTTGACTGGCTCTTTAATCATCTCGAGTTGCAGCAGAGCTTTGTAGAGGGCGTCCTTGATGCACTGCATTGTGTGCTGACGGGCTTGGACGAGACGTTGAATGTCATCACGGCTCAGCATATCCACACACTGATTAGACTGCTGGATAAGTTGGGTCGTGACCCTCGGGAACGTAATCCACCAATTTCCCCGGCATTCGCATCAGTTGGGGCAACACGGACGGCTACACACCACACCCCGTCGGTGGACCTGGTTAGGGAGGCATCTCTCTCGGCGACGCCTTCTACTCTTTTGCTTTCGATGGGCAGAACCTCTGGACTGATGGACAGGCAAAACAGGCGCCTTTCCAGCCCGGCACGGGACAGAAAGTTCTAAACCGAAGGAGTAGTGTCGTTCCTTCTGCCATTTTAACCACAGCATTTAATGGAGGTCCAAATTTGAAATGAAGGAATGTTACTGGTTGCCTCCTCAATCTGAATGTGAATTCGGTGATGGGCTACTTCCCGGTGAGGTAGAGGAGCGAAGGTGCACTTGCTGAATGGTATATCGTTTGAAAACGAAAAATCCACGAATTCTCGGCCAGGTCTATGCCTCTTTTTGCATCCTAGCCATCCTTATTTAGTGACGGTGTGATGTCAGCATTCCAAAGGTTTAATATTTATCTGTAACGCGTCTGAACGCTATCTCAATCTCGATTCCAACGGAATCTTGGACCATGCAACATTTCTGACACTAATCTCGCACCTCGCACAGGAAATATCGTGATATTTTGGGTCATTCAGGGGTTGCAAATCTGTCCCCACTTCGGCAACAAAGTAGTGGCAAAAAAATAAATTTTAACTCGGGACTAGCAGTGGCAGAAGTGGAAGCCTACTAAAAACCGCTTAATTAGAAGGTGGGATGTCAGTCGGACATTTCGAGCCTCTGCTCAATGAAATTACTCCTTCGCCGGTGAAGATAATCATCTATTCACCTCCAAGGATTTCAGTATGACGAGCCTCTTCTTTCCTTGCGTTAGTATGACAGCCTGGGCCAGTACCCGATTATTTTTGGGTGGTACACATGGAAAACTGAAGCAGGGACCTCCAGCCGACCATGCTTTTATCACAGATGCGTTGCAGCTCTAGCAAAGATTGCGACTTGAACCCGTCTTCTCTTTTGGTCGGTCAGGTAAGTCGATATTTTCGGGACCGTTAGCGTATCCGCTGCCCTCACAAGACGTCTTCGTGCGGTGCCTATTAGCACTGATAAGGTGGGTGCTGAAATGAGGTCTTCTCCACTCTCTGAATTCCAAAACCCAAGTTAATGTTCCGGCGGCAGATTTGCCGAAGCACAGAGCATAGACCATTGGTAAAAATAACGCCAAACTCAGTGTATTGATGATTCTTCTCCACAAGTAGAGTTTTGGCTTTATCAATCTAATATCCCGGAAAAACCATATCTCACTTCCCCTGCACCTCTGATGGTTTCATACCATCTGACCAATGGCATGAAGACGCTTCTTGTGACGTGATTGGTTGGATGTATTTTCAATCAAGCTGCCTGCGGCCTTGAGAATTTTGATTGACCGATTCGCCAAACACTGTCACAACTCTTGGACGCAAGAGTTTATGGATTAGGGCTATGTCTACGAATTGACACTGGACGAGACGTGGCGCACCCATCCCAACATGCGGTCTTATCGTTCGCTATCCTAACAAATAGGTTCCTTGCTGCCTCCCTGCCTAGCTCCATTCGACTGTCTTTCCCATTTGTCTTCCATCCTTCCACCTCTTCATCCCAGGTTGATTTTGATTTCATTAAATCCAAATCCTTGTACTTAGACATCTCTTCATTAACTAGTCGCTCAACATAATCCACCGGTCTATCTGTTCAGCTTGGATCTAACACCCTCCCCTTCTATACCCTTCCATCCATTCATTCCTGAGAAGTATTAACTGGTTGTCCACCTATCTCTGTGAGTACTGGCCAACTGGCTATCTGTTCAGCCATCTCGTTCAATCATCCGTCTGCTGATATGAGCTTCTATCAGTCTGTGTACCTGTCGAATTTTGTTCTTCAACTTCTGCCCGCGCCCATGGGTTGAGATCTTATTCACTCTCCGACTGGGCAGGATGATGACATTTTTACACGTCCTTATCGATCTTTAGGATTAAATGCGATACATCCAGGTGGTGATAGAGACTCGGCGTGCAAATGCTTGCTCTTGTGTGGCCTATCAGCCCTTCGGGAGTATGCCACGAGGGCAATAGAACTGGACTGGGTCTTCGTCGAAGACAGTTTATCCATAGTGTGAGGATTTATTCCAACTCACTACTGATTTTTGTAGAGATTTGATCAAATTAAATGATCCTGAGTGATCATGCCCTCCTACGAACCCGCAGTGCTCCTAGGCGTAGTCGTAATCACTTATAGTTTCTCAATCTACTTAATTTTTTCTAAGTAGGGTGGTACTACTCAACTGATGCTGTCCCATGTTAGTGGGACAAGTGGCTCTTTGTCAAATTGTACCTACCGAATCACTCTTTTGTCACGGATCTGGTATACCAGAGCTTCATTTACCAATCGGAACAGGAAATTCTGCAAGTTTTTCCAATTTTAAAAAAACTAGAAGTCCCCATGGATACATTGTGGCTCCGAAAGACCTTCACGGGGTTAATGTGGCTCGAAAATTAATTGGCATGGCCGGACGGCTGGCTGACAATGCTCACCAGATCTGGACAAAGCAGAACATGGAAAAGCTTGAGGAAACTCGTAAAATTGCTATTGCCTTTATCGTTTAAAGAAAAGGATCAATTGGGGATGTGAAGGTAAGTACAATCACTGTCTTTCCGTCTGTTCTTCCTCCTAGGTGGTGGCCATCATCAACTTTTGGTGCCTTATGACAATCTGACAAATTGTGAGCGCAAACGTTGCCGCCACTTAACTCAAGAATTGATTCGCTACCTCCAGCACTGGGGCTATCGTCTCTCCTGCAAACCAACCAATCAGCAGGTGGACGCCACTAAAGCCGGGGCGGTGGCGGTGACGACTACAACTACCGCACCAAACGCAGTCAAACAATTCGCTGGCGAACGGGTCGAGGGTGAGTGCAGGGGCGTAGATGCGCCTGGTGGGGACGGGGGAGGGAAGGGAAATTTGTTAGCAAATGAGAACTCGCGTTTGAGGTGCTGCGAGACACCGACGCGAGGCAGGCTATCACCCTAAGAAGGGTCTCCTGGAATTATAATTTACTAATTTTTGTTGCCATGGAAAATTATTACTATAATCTCCGTCCTTTGCACGAGAAATGTTGACATTTGATTGCTCCTGTTTAGGTCATCCTTCAAGCCGATTCGCCTACAGTCTGTTGTCGAAATTGTTAAATCATGTGGAGGGCGCCATGTCAACGGTTCATGAGGACAAGCCGAGTCGCATAATCAGTCGGCACCAAAACCTTACGCAAACCAGCGAGGAAATGAAACTCCTCACGAAGGTCGTTCTGCCCCTGCTGGAGTGCTTCTGCACTCACAAGTCCTACTTCATCGATTGAGGGGAAAAAGATGGCCACGATGTGAGTTTGGACTTGAAACCGATCTGTGAAGGTCTTGAATAGAACAGGAGCATGTAATTACCCAAACTAACTAAAAACAACCCACTTCAACTAGCCATTCCCATTCACTAAGCTCTTCAATCTCTTGCGCCTGAAGACTTGGTTTTTTGGTGCCGACGTCAATGTGACCGTCTCCTGTCTCAAATGCCTCATCGAATGCCTCGATATCAAAGCCATTCTGAAGATCGGCTATGCAGAGGACTTTGTTCGAGTCCGTCTCATGCCATTCTCCTTCTGTGCGGATGACTTGAATCTCATCATCCAAAATCGCAACTACGGAAGTTACTCTCATATCAAGGTGGGTTAACAAATCAACAAGTTGATGTCCTTGGCAGGGCACTATTCGACGTGGGGTCTGCAGCATCGACTACGTCCACATGATCCTCTCGCCGATGCTGAAGGATATGTTTGAGCATATTAGCAAGACAGGAGTGGGAGAGGACCTGTTTTTGGGGCATTTACAGGTCATTTGCCATCGTATTCTCAATGCTCTCTACGTGCTGGGAACGACTGGTCGAAAGCACGCCAATTGACCCGAACTGATGGAGGAGATGAATCGGTGAGAAAGACGTTTTGGCCGCGCATGACATTGCAACTGCTGAACTGGAGTTAATGGGAGAGCTTTGCGTACCCCCTTGTAGACACCGACCAATGCTGGGTAAATGTCTGGCAGCGCTGACCATCTGTTTCCCGGTGGCTTTCTTCAAGCCCGAATTGAATGCTTAAAATTCAAGATCAATTGCCTCCAATACAGAGGAGGCCGACTACTCCTTCGAAGCTAGAGGTAAGTTCGTCTTAAGAATGCATAGAAGTCAATAACAGGGAATTACTGATTTCTAAACAAACTTGTCAAAATTATCAAATGGCCGTTGTCAGCGTAAAGAAAAATGACGCCTCCAAGGGTTGAACAGTACCTTCCATCATCTGACACCAATTCTGCCTTTTGGACCTGCTTCGAATACTGGCGAGATTCTGCTCTCACTCCACAACATTATTGATGACATCGTCCACCTAGCCGAACCCGGTTCCAGCGGCACTCAGGAGCTTCATCTCATTTAAGTTACCCTTCCCATGCTTCGCTCGCACCTGCAGGTCTGGTGGTGTAAAAACCTCGCTCAGCGACAATACACACGTCGTCGACCAGGCTCAAAGGCGGCCTCATTCTTTTCCGACAGTGAGGAGTTTCTGGCCACTCTGGATGCTGAAGATGAAGGACTGCTTGAGTTTGGAAGCGGTGGTGGCAGTGCAGGTGACAGCAGCGACGGCGGTGGAGACAATAATGGTAATGACAACGACGATAAGGAGAAGGGATGGGGCGCGGCCACCGGTCCAATCACCACGGTGACAGCGGACCTGGTGAACCTTGATTCGGGACCGGTGTTGCAGCTGATCCATAATAGTATTGACAATGGCAATGCACCATGGATGACAAGGATCGCAAGTATGTTACAGTGGCTAGACTCCTTAAACTTACTTTCCCACCTCATGTACATCGGCACGGCAAATGTTCTTGCTTATAATTCCATGTGTGTTCCATTAGTGGCGTCCAAGCACAGAAGGGCCAAGAGGTAATAAGCGTGGTTGTGGCGGCTGAAGAGTCTGTATGACCATTAGCCCTCGGCTCTTCCTTCGGCACTAATGCAACGCGGTTGGGGTTTTGGGAACCATTAATGTCCCAGGTTTCAGCTCCTAGAAACGAAAAGGTGTCATTTTTGACTGACAACATGTCACCGAAGTCAATAGTATCGCTGTTTCCATCATGTCTTTTTTATGCCTTTTTTAAAGCACAAATAGCCCATTGTTGGGAAGTACTTCCTACCCGTCTCGGAGCGTCTCATGGATCAGGCTTTCGCAGTGCAAAGTTGGGAAAGGCGTCTGAGTGAGAGGTTGCCCTAAAATAGTGCTGTAACTTATGCTCATAAGCTGACCAAAACGCTATCTCAACTATCATAATGCAGGTAATGAAACAGATAAAGAGGGCGATTTGTCTGCTGCCTGCGAGTTGCTGGTGCGCAACATGCTTGCTCTGTATCCCCTCCTCATTACCTTCGTCGACCGATACCGCTAGTGGCTCCAACAGTCCACCGTGGAGACGGATGGACTCTTCAACGCTGCTACCAATCTCTTCCTCATTTGAGATGGCTCTCCGGTATGCAAGATTACAACCACTACTGTGGCCTAAATTGCTCATCAATCCTTCGCCTTCCATTACATTTGACAGAACTTCAAACGAGAGGAGGAGACATTCGTTGGAATTCATGTTGTGCCTCGCACCCTCTCTCACCATCACACTAGATGTGGCCAGTTCTGACTGGCTGGTTGTTTGGCACTTGTCTGGTAAATTGGGAAATATTCTCCTTAACCTCGATTCTTGTCTCATTCTTGGCAGGAAAGGGACCAAAAAAGGGTTTTATCAGCCTAATGGTATCCTCAATAAAGCGTGTTCTTCCGATTGGTAAGTTGATGTACGCGTCTTAGCTACATAGGTACGCATCCCCACCTTTTTATTGCTCTGTTCTACCCCTTTCTTAGGTCTATGCGTTCTCGGTGGCAGGCAGCAGGGACTGGTCCAAAAGAGCTAAGCGGATGTTCCTAAAGGTTCCGCTTACCTTTCTCCTCAAGTCATTTTTACTTACTCTTAAGTAAGATGCTACGTCTTCACGGTTGAATTACCTGCTAGTGGATCGCACTACTGAAGTAATGGAGGGGGTCATTCTCCATTCGGGGCTTATTCGTTTTGCCTTTGCTTACGCTTGCCCATGCATAGAGCCTAAATGCGCTGGTAATTCTGCTACCTTTGTTTGGCACTTGTTTCTACATCTTTTCCATTTCAAGCATTTGCTTCCTTCGTTATACCAGTCTATTCCCGCGTATATACTACTTACTATTATCCATTCAGCATACCGAAGTCAAAGGCGAAATGAGCACGTATTTTGCTGAGTGCCATCGACAGGTGGCATAGTGACTGGTGCTGGCAGTAACCATATTTGCATGGACAAGTTGGTTTTTTGTTTTACAGTCTCCCAATTGGCTATTTTGCGTGTTTTTGTGTCCTCTCCCTTTCCTATCCCCTAGCTGCATTTCAATTGGTTAAAGTTGTTGTCGCTAGACGGCCTCGCAGTTGATTGGACGAACTGGTCACCGACTTGATTATCTTGCCTATTTTCAGCATGAAGTTGAAGTTGACATTATTGAGTACCTTCGCTACGCTCTAGACAAGGACGTTGAAGTGAGTGTTATTAGGGTATGCTAAAGTGGGACTTTTTCTGTTCCATCCTGTTAAGTGTTGAATGCTTTTAGTCCGAGACGAAGATGTATCGATGGCAGAAGCTGCTATACCGGAAGATAGATCGAATGATCGCTCTGATCGGATGTCACGACGCCCTATATGTACTCACGAAAGAAGAGGGCATCAATCGCATAATGACCTTAGCCAAGGTCATACATGCGTTCCACCTCTTCAGCGTAAGTAGCCAACAGTGTGGATTTGACTCGTCAAGTTGATGATGGGCCACCTGGATTAGGTGTTCCCCGGCTCAAAATACCATTACGAGGCGGCGAACAATATGGTGGTCCTGCATCGGCATGCTTGCTTTCATCCGACAAGGAATTCTCCAGAATTCAATGGTGTTGCTCTTTGACCTTATTCCAGATCCGATTGTCCATCTTGGGTGGATCCAGTAAAATGTGCTTCGATAAGTTCGCTCCTCCGGAATCTATCCATTCACTGCGATTCCATCCACCTAGTCATCTTGGACCCATTTATTTGTAGCCTCTAATTTATGCCTTCGTTTATAATGGTTGCTTTTATAACTGCCAAGTCAGTGGATTTGCCTAGAATTCGCTTGTCTCGGATTCTTCCAACTAGCCCGAAATCTCCCGCCTACTAATTTATCTCCCGGTACTTATTCAGCTATCCGTCCATTTCGTATCTATCCATCTGTCCGTCCGCTCATAGTCTATAGGTCTGGCTGACAACTACGGAATTTCGAGCTGAGTCGTAATGATTCTCACTTATTTTTTTGAGTAACGGTTTCAAATTATATGATAAAACGCAAAAATTTTCATTAGAACTGTGGATACCTTTAAAACCTTTTACTTTGGAGCTTGAAAAGTCAGTAAATTTTTAACCTAGAACCGGTTTTAATGTCTCACGGATCTTCTCTTCTTAATAGCCGCCATGTATAGCATCAGGTATCCGTTTTGTTAGCTTTGGTGGTGTGTTTAGGCAGCTTTTGTGGCCACGCGCTCCAAAACAACTCATCTCTTGATTTATTTCCCTTTTCACCAGCATGCCGCTCCAACAATCCTGAACCGAGGTGTCTGAAAGAAGCTCGTTTCAACATAGCGCAAGCGTGCAGTGGTGGCGTGTTTCCGAATGCAACCATTTTATTCTCTGCCACGCCACCGTACCATTAATCACTTTCTTATGGCCTACCATGAAAAAATGGTTGAGTTATGAACAATCGCTGGGAGTTCAGTTGATTGAGGAGATTACGGGAGCCTCACCGGTGGAGAAAACTCTATCTGCTGCCAACGCTCCAGTCGCTACTCCCATTGCTGGGATGGCCCCTTCGGGTCATTCTGGTGATGCTAGAGGTGGTTCTGCTGATGCTGCGTCGTCAAATTCCGGCAGTGGTGGCGGTGGAAGTGGCGATAATGGAAATGTGCCGATCATCGCGAGATCTATCATGGAGACCTCTATGTACCCCGATTCCTCTGACGAAGGTGGGTTGACTTGTCCAGATTCGGATCGAGTCAAATTACTACGGTAGTCCAAGTAGCAATTATTTGTGATCACAATAGACAATATCTCCCTCCCGGGTGGGGGTGGAACCGACAGCGGTGGTGCTGGCGGCGGTGGAGGCGGTCCAATCACCTCATCCTCTGCCTCTGCGACTAACGAACAAGTGGAGGATAGTGCAGCACCGACAGAAGGGGGTGAGCATTCGGTGTTTGCGACAGATTACTGCGCCACTGTCGACCCTCTGCGTCAACTCCTCACTGCGCTCTGCCGAACTGCCATGGACCAGGCGCCTGACGATCCGCTCTACCTAGCGTTCGCGCACATCATGGCCAAGGTATGCGTTCTTTTAATGAATTGATTGCGACACCATGAAAAAAACAGGAAAATTTAGTTGGAAAAGCCAACTATTTTCTCCAAAACTTACCTGACACTTCCACCTTCTTTGCTTTCAGAGCTGTTCAGGCAAGGACGAGGACGATGAAAGTGGTGGCGGTAGTGGCGGTGGTGGGAGTGACGAGGGCTCAGCAGAAGACGGCGAAGGTGAGGAGGGACCCACATCCCAAGAACAGGAAGAGCAGAAGCAGCGCCTTCTCTTCGAACAAAATCGCCTCTCCGATCGTGGTGCTGCAGAAATGGTTCTCCTTGAACTTGCCGCCTCCAAAGGTGGTATAATTTTACTTGATAAAACCGATTTACTGGCATCCATTGAATAACAATGAATTGGCTACATGTTTAGGCGAAGCTACACCGGTGGCGACGGCCTCCGTGGAGTTGGGCATAGCTATTCTCTTGGAGGGGAATGTTTCGGTGCAGAATCGAATTCTTGCCTACTTGGCGGATAAACGTCTCACAGACTTCTTTGCGGGCTTAGCTGGACTCATGCAGTGCTGCTCGGTGTTGGATCTTGATACTTTTGAAAGGTCAGCCTTTACTCTTACTTCGAACGAGTGAGATAAATCAAATTCGTAATATTGTTGCTCTTCTACAGGTGTCGAAAGGCTGAAGGACTGGCAGTGGGTTTGTCAGACATGGAGGGTATCACGAATCTCTACGATGCGGACTTTACTTGCAAGATCTTCCGACTTCTCCAACTCATGTGCGAAGGTCACAACTCAGGTAATCAGCATTCAAAAGTGGATGGTGATGACAATCCGCATGGAAGCTGGTGTTGGTAAAATTCTTATAATGCGATTGGAGTAAACTGTAGAGGTGTACGCAAAAGATTGGAAGGTGTTGAAAATAAAACAACTGCAGAGCCTTCAATTTTTTTTCTCTCCACAGCCTTCCAGGACTATTTGCGCACCCAGTCAAGCAATACGACATCGGTGAATCTGATCATCAGCACGGTGGACTATCTGTTGCGTCTACAGGAGTCCATCATGGACTTCTATTGGCACTTCTCCAACAAGCCCGTCATCGATGAGTCGGGTCGTACAAACTTCATCAAGGCCATCAAAATTGGCAAACAACTCTTCCGCACTCTCACAGAATACATTCAGGTGAGTGGCATGAGCCTCTCATGTGTTTTTCCAGGTAAAGCAACTGACAATACTACGTCCTCGTTGTAAAACATCAAACTGGCTTTACTTCTTGTCGCCTAGCATTCACCACAATCTTGTTTCAGGGTCCTTGTCAAGGCAATCAACACGCGTTGGCCAACAGTCGGTTGTGGGATGCTATCTCCGGCTTCTTCTACCTCTTCGCTCACATGCAGGACAAGTTGAGCAAGGATCCTGAACAGCTGGATCTTCTACATGAATTCCTTAACCTCCAGACCGAGATGATGATTATGCTCCTCTCCATGCTGGAGGGCAATGTTGTGAATGGATTTATTGGACGTCAGATGGTTGATACACTTGCCGAGTCCTCGGCAATTGTTGAAGTGAGTGACATCTCTCAAAGGGGAGAGGTGTTTATGCAGTGGATAGGAAACAATGGAGGGAAGTTGGCAAACAAGTGGTGCTGAAGACTGCATGAAGGCCTGTCCTTCCTCAGTTCCGTCTTCTGTTTTGATCTCCTCCAGTTCTCACCCGTTGTGCCCTGGAGAGGAACCAGATCTTTGGATATTGCTTATTCATACGAAAAGGTTGTGGAATCGTTAACCTAGGAGGCCAGAAAAAGAAGCGATCACACTAGCCTTGATAGAGTGAAGAGTCCATGTAGTCTTCCAGAGTGCCTTTTCTGGGTAGTCGGATGCCTTAAAAACCAGCCCTGGAGCAGTGAGAAGGCTTTGAATCCTGCCACGAATGATGCATTCGTAGATTTTAGTGGAACTAGGATATTATGTCACTCTTGTATTACCATTATCATTACGACGAGGTGGATGCCTAATTTCTCGGCCTGGATTCCCATCATTGTGCCGAATGCTATGAATTCATCAGTAGTATGTTGTGGCCAACGAGCGTCTCCAAAATGATGGACCAGTTTCTGATTCTCACTCCTTTTCTGTTTTAAGCTCACTTTGACCTTCTTCGACATCTTTTTGAGGATGAAGGAAATTACAAATTCCGATGCCTTTTTGGTGAGTTCTACCCAACGTTACGTCCTGGAGGTTGACACCTTTATCACTCTTGAAACCACATTGTTTTTTTTCCTCTTCCCTCCTAAAGGCTTTTGACGTAAATAAAGACGGATGGATTTCGCATCGAGAGTTCCGAACGCCTTGGAGCAACAAAAGTCGTCAAATGGGTGAGTCCTGCGTCTTTAAATGTCATTTTGATAATCTCCTTACCGATTTTCGATCACTTGTTCTTTGCCGTCTGTAGAGAAGAAATCACCTACATAATGGGCTGTGTGGACGCCAATTTGGATGGGAAAATTGACTTCCAGGAGTTCACGGAACGCTTCTACAATCCGGCTCGTGATATCGGTTTTAATGTGGCGCTGCTACTGACAAACCTCTCTGAACACATCCCTGGTGATATACGGTAAGTATCACCGCAGGTATTAATGTGGTATTGGTCCTCTCTTGGATGTTAAAGGTCTCTCATTCCTCCTTTTCTCATCCTCTTCAGCCTCGAGCGGCTTCTACAGAAAGCAAAAGGTATGCTGAAGATGTTTGATCCTCTCCTGGGCCGTGCTGAAATCACCAACAGGGAAGGCCGCATAGAACGCGTCTACTTTGAGGTTCGCCAGGAGAACATCGACCAGTGGGAAAAGCCTCAAATCAAGGAGTCCAAACGCACCTTCCTTCACTCGGTAGTGGGTGAGAGTGGTGATAAGGAGAAGCTTGAGTGCTTCGTCAATTTTGCCGAGGACACAATCTTCGAAATGCAACATGCTCAGGGCATTAGTGGGGATGACGAAAACTTACAGATCAGTCGGGTAGGTTCATCCAAACGAAACAGTCCTGAATTATCACCGATTTCGTCGACTGCTGTTCTCTTAGCGTTATGACAACTGTGACTACCTCAGAGTTGCCTTATTCCGTGAAATCTGAGCTGCAAGATGAGTTTCAAAACATCCAGGCTTTGAGTGTTTGAAGGAAAAAAATCGATGAAATCATATTTTCCCACCAAAGTGCTCAGCAATTTCCCATGACTCTCTGACGGATAATCAATATATTGGATTTGCGGTTCCCATGACAAGCGGTGACTGGCGCAAAACCTAGCCTCACTTTCTTTTATCGTCCACTTTAGGTCGTAGCTGTTCGCAACCTCCTTGAGGCCACTCGACTCTCCTCCGTTTTTGCATTCCTCGGCACCCTCATCTCCTTCCTTAGCCCCCACTATTTATGGAAGTGCTGGTGCAGTCTTCGACAAATGTTATTTGTGGATGTCATTACAGATTTCCTAGGTCTCATAATCGGTCTCATGATCGGGGCTGTGCGTTTGGTGAAGGGAGTTATTACCGTTGTGGGTCGTTTTGTGATCGCGTTGACGTCAGATCCAACTGAAAAACCTTCAAAAAGCTTAAAAGCACCACCACCGCCACCACCAACAGTGCAGTCTATGAATTCAGCAGTACCGTATAGTGCCAGACGGAACCAAACAGCGATGATGTTCAATGCAATGCGGATGGCTGGAGGCAAAATGGAGGTAACGTTGAATGAGGAAGAAGCAAAACCACCTGACCTTGGGGCCGCCAATGAGGAGGAGCAGATACCCACAGATCTTGCAAGCATTCTTCAGGTAGGCAATTTTAACAATCATATTGAAAAATAAATTTCCACTTATTTTTTTTCACTTTGTCAAGTCTACGAATGATGCTGTCTTTTGCAAAAATAATTTGATATCAATGCATTTGCCGTAATTTTTTTTGTATGTTATTTTTTGCGAACCAGCGACCCTATGACTAGGCATTTTTTGGTACCGCGTTTTGCCTTAGCCACAAATTTCTTCGATTTCTTGCTGACTTTCGGTTTTTTTTCGCCTAAACCGTTAAGAGATCCTAGTTCTGGAAATTTTTTCGTGCTTTCGGCTTTGTAAAGTCATTGCAAATGCTGAAATCAGGCAGTATTTTTTTGGTACTAACCACAAAAGTCAAATGTTATTAACTGGCGCGGATTAACTGATGAAGAGGGGGTGAAGAGTCGACCAAATTAATTTTTTGGAAAAGAATTTGAATAACTTGTGGGCCGTAGGGTTTTACTTAGTACTCATGTATTTTCAATTGATTATTTAATTAATTTTTATTCAGTGGATTCAATTATTGTTCAGTAAATAATTGTTTAAGACCCTGAGGAGCTATACCAGCAAAATGTTCTGGCGTTAATTAAAGTGTTTTTGGATTTTGTGCATTAAATGCATAATTGTGTATTTTTTTTTCGCGAAAGTATTTATTTTTCAAAGTCATTGTCGTTAGCTTACGTTGGAGACGGATCTATAGTTCCGAGGTCTTGGCAGCAGGGAAAAACATTTGCGAAAAATTTGTGTATCACTGATAATTTTCTCTGATTGTTTTTTATTTTTCTAAGTAGATTTGATTCTGCGGAGCGAAATTTAATGAGCAATTTTGCTTATCTAATTGATTTGTGTTCAGTAAATACAGTTAAAAACTCTATCAAGCTGGTCTAGAAAATAATTCTTGCACTAATTATGTCATCTTTGGATTCAAAAAACCAAATATAGAATCGGGAGTTTTTTTACACCGAGACTTTTATTTCCACGAATCGAAATCCTTAGTCTACGTTTGGGGTAAATGTTATTTTCCCTAGACCTTAGCAACAAAGAAAATCATTTAAAAAATCCGTGACTAATTGATTTTTCC
>JADWOT020001724.1:0-30473 GCA_036345935.2 Taenia hydatigena | reverse complement strand
AAATTAGGTGCTCTCATCCTCGCCTTTATGATCAACTTCCTTCTTTTCTACAGGGTAAATTGCGGTTCCCTTTTCCACACTAAATGCCATTCTTGTTCCCAGTTCTACTAACTGACCTAGGGTTTCTACCACTAGATTGAAAAACGAGGATCAGATGCCGAAGGGGCGGCAGAGGAGGCCGCATTTGGCGTATCCTTTGTCACATCGATCACTGACACCGTCTCCAGCATCGCGGACTCCCTCCAAGACACAGAAATCGACGTCGGACTGGAGGAGGAAGAGGAGTGGATTACGTTAGCCGAATCGGCCTCGTATTTGGGCCCATTGCTGAAGATACCCGCTATTGCTCACTCGATCCTCTCCATGGGCATGCTTGTTGCTTACTACTTTTTGAAGGTGAGTCATCCAACAGTCGAATTCTCAACTGTTTTCCTAAGCCTCAATGGATCTCTCGCTATACTGCCAGGTTCCCCTCGTTATATTCAAACGGGAGAAGGAAATATCTCGAATGCTCGAATTCGAAGGCATCTAGATAGCTGAACAGCCTTCTGACAAGGGGTTAAGAGCTCAGTGGGACAAATTAGTTCTTTCCACTCCCAGCTTTCCTCACATGTACTGGGATAAGTTTGTTAAGAAGAAAGTTTTCAAGAAGTATCGGGAGCAGTAAGAACAACAGCAGATAAAGCGACTTCTTGGAATGAAGACTGGCAACAACAACGGGGGTAGCAGTGGAATTACTTCGAGTGGACGTTCTGAGGAGGCCTCGAACAGTTGGTTCTATCCAACGTGGCTTCAGGAGATGGATCTACAATACCTGCTTTGGAAGTGGGGTGTCATCTTCACGGATAATGTAGGTTTCGAGTGACTTCAAGATCGGCCTATACTAAGGAGACAATCCTCACGCATTTTCGTTTTCTATTTAGTCGTTCCTATACCTTGTGGTCTACTTTATTGTCTCCTTGCTGAAAAATGCAAACTACTTCTTTTCAAGCCACCTGTTGGATGCAGCTATTTCCTTTAAAACATTGGCCACCATTGTACAATCGGTTACACACAATGGAAAATAGGTAGGTCAAACTATACTGCATTCTGGTAGCTTGGCGCATCGCGCAGTGGTCTGGTGTAGGTCATGTCTAACACCCTGTTTCAGTGACCCCCATCGTGTGAAAGGTGAATAATTTGGCAGAATTCCAACTCTTTTTGAGGTGTTTGGACTGACTATCAGGCTTAGTCTTTTCGATATGTAATTATCAGTGAAAACAAAGTATTTTCGCTTAACCAGCGTGGATGTACACTCTACAGCCTTTTCAGCCAACATTGAGTAGCCTTATTTCATTTAAGTAGTCGCTGACATAGACGAACTCATTTAAGTAAAGGAGCTATTTCCTGAACCTTTGAATTACTGTTTAAAGGGATTGTGATTGTTTAAGACATTTTTAAGCTTTCCAGTGTGCCTGTCCACAAGATTTTAACTTAACCATACTTCTCTTTATTTGCCGCATGTAACCAGAAGCCGCGATCTTTTTGGCCTTTGGTCATTTTAAAAGTGTGTTAGCGACCGAATTTGTTTTTTGATCCTACCACCTCAGGTGTAATGGCCACGTGATACCCTGTCCGAGCCTATTGCGCCACTTTTACGGGGTGTGAGTGTAGCAGATGGTGACCCAGGTCTAACGTGATATTTTTGCTCAAAACCGGCTTACCAACCCGACGTGACCGAGTCATTACATGACGCTGCAAATCCATCCACGGCGGTGTGACTTTGACCGACATGAGTTTGGTCGTCCACTAGGCGTGAAGCTGATGAAATTGCAGGCCACGTGATTAGAGAACCTAATTCATTGCTAAATGTTTGAGTTTGAGACTTCAGCACTTGGAGTGTAACAGCGATGGTCACAGCCTAGAATTGATGCTTCCATTGGCTGAGAGAGGTAGACCTTGGTCCATAGACCTGGGAGGTTCGTGTCAAGATAGCAAACGCCCTAAAAATTTGTTTCGCGAGTAACCTGTTGACAGGGCGATAGCCGAGCCTGAGAGTCTCTGAAAGTGATTGAGCAGCTGCCCACTACTTTTATCCTTCTGGACCTTTCGAAGAATTCCTGAATTAGACGGCTGTTAACGTAGCAAACGCCTGTCTGTTTCAGCTCGTACTGACAGTCATGTTAACTTCAGTTGTGATCTACCTTTACACCATCATTGCGTTCAACTTCTTCCGCAAATTCTACACCAAAGAGGAGGACGGAGAGAAGGAATACAAGGGCAACGACATGTTGACTGTGAGTAATTTCATCGCCATACTCCTCTCGTTTCTTGTTTTTTCGGCATAACAAACACTATTTGCTCCCTCCCATTTCCTGCTCTTTAGTGTTTCGTCTTCCACCTCCACACGGGTCTACGAGCGGGTGGCGGAATCGGCGATGAGATTGAACAGCCCGACGGTGATGCACATGAAGCGCTGCGGATCCTCTTTGACATGTCATTCTTCTTCGTTGTCATTATCATCCTCCTCGCAATTATTCAAGGTTTGTGCCCCTGCACTCTTGTGTTGATTGGATTACTAGTAGAGAAAAGGATAGGATATTGAAGCCTTGACCATTTTTGTTGATAAGCAAATTCAAGCTGCCCTGTCTCATTGGCGCTTTTTTGTCTATCCAGGGTTGATGTGGTTTTCATCCACAACTTTTCATCACATGAAATCCACTTTGATAAGTGTAGACGAACCGGTCGGATGTCTTGTTTTTTTTTCTTATTTATCAAATAATTGCTCATCTCATGTGAAAGCAGAGGTTTGGCCTAAGTCACACTGTTTAATTGAGTGGGAAACCGCCTACTGAAGTCCCCATTTTCACGAGACAATTACAACCGCGTCATTTAGAAATTATGCTGAAAAACGTTTTCTTCTGGCTTGTTGCTACAAGAATGGTAGAACTTCTACCAGAATGGAGTGTACACGATTCGGACCTCTTGGCTAATTAGAAGTGCCCCTTTTCGGGTAAAGACACGATGCCTTGCCATGGTAAATCGCCATTCTTTATGGCCTCTGGTACTGTGGGCATGTCTAACAGCTCCCCTGGTATCTTTCAGTTGAAGGGTTAGCACTCATCGAGACCTCCTTCATGCATCAGTTTTGCTGGTTGATTTCAGACAGGCACACCAAAAGGGATGGGGTGTCCGAGTCGCCGCCCCCTCCCTAGGGATGGGTCCGCTGGCCGCCGGAATGTACTTGCCTATCCCCACCCACCGACCTTCGAGTTGCCCCTTCTGTTAGAGTTTGGATTAGAATCCAGCAGACGAAGTCAGAATTTTCACTTCGATTAATAAGGCGTGGATAAGTCTAGATGGATCCTTGGTGGACGCATGGAAGGACTGGCAGTCATCACAGGCAATCGGTGAGGTCGATGACTGGACCCACGCAAATTAGTTTGTGGATATGGCAGTAGTGCTAGATGATGTTCAAAGCTCTTGATCAAAAACAGGCTTTGAAACGGAGTGTACAAATTTGCCCTTCTCTCTTTTCACAGGTCTTATCATCGACGCCTTTGGCGACCTGCGAGATCAGTTGGAGCAAGTGCGGGAGGACTTAGAATCCAAGTGCTTTATCTGTGGCATCGGAAAGGAGTACTTTGATGCCACTCCACATGGCTTTGATCGACACGTGGAACGCGAACACAATTTCGCCAACTACATGTAGGTTTATTTGACTCTACGACCAGACAAATCGAGGCTTAGCCGATTCGACTGAATGCGTGGCACCCAACACGCAAGGGTCGAGCCATCTTTTCAGTCTAATCCGTCTAAGCTTCATGTTATCGTGACTAATAATAAGTTTGCCTACTTTTTGAATGGAGGGACTCTCAGTCCTCCCCCAATCTGTCATCAAAATTATGGAAGGAGAGGGAAGGGGAGGTGGAGTAACCCTTGACAGCGATTGTCGTGTTCTCCAAAGTACTATTTGCTTCGTATTCTTACCATTCGATGCGTGTTAGATTCTATGCTAAATAGGTGGGTTTTGAATTGACGTGCTTCATTTTTGATCGCACAGTTAATCCTCTCACCCTTTGAGGTCATGTGACATAATGAGGGGCACGCGTTGCGCTTTTGGTCCACGAAGCAATGCAGACACATCTGCCTTTTGTAGGTACTTCCTCATGCACATAATCAACAAACTTTACACCGAATTCACCGATCAGGTATGTTTACATGTACAATGTTGTTATTTTTGTGTACTCTTTTTTCATTGTGCTAGAGATATTGCATTTGTTGCTGCGATTCGCATGACCTCTGACCGCTGTGCCATGAACACGGACGTGTTCGATTCCGCGTGTTACAGGATGACGAAGCCGCAGACAGACCTAATTTTGAACGTTGGATTATGCAAAAGACTTAGATTGGATGGTTTGATAACCGGCTGTGAAAGTCACCATCATTGTTTAGGCCTCCAGTTTCGTCAAAGATTATCGCTCGAAGTTGTAGACAACCTTTCAGGCTTAAGTCGTGAATAATGCTGTGCTGACATGACTTTGTTCCTCGAGTCAGACTCATTTTTAACGATTAAGCATGACAACGTCGTTGAGAGTAGTTATTTTGACACGATTGATGATCTCTGAAGGTTTTTGCGTTCTTTAGGAGTCTTACGTGTGGGAGCTCTATCAACAACGATGCCTGGACTTCTTCCCCATCGGAAACTGTTTCCGCAAGCAGTACGAAGAGGAGTTGCAAGTGAAGTAGCAGCGAGAGATGCCTTCACACCCAGAACTTCAGATGCCGCCTTTCGAAACAACTCTCTTTTTTTCATTACATTTGTTTTCCCACTTAGAAAACTGGTATAGAGAGCAATACTTCGACGCCTTGCATTTTTTCGAGTTGGCTCCTCGCCTTTCTTCTTCCCTTTACTTCATTTTTTATTGTTCGTCTATGTTATGCCTCTCGATTCGGAAGATACACTCATTACTTAATCTTAGTGGAATGTTCCTCTTTTTATTGGGATTTAGCTAGGGCTTGGGTTTGGTTTCAGCGCCTAGTAGGGTGTCAGGGTTACCACTTAGAAAGGTTGATGTGAGTGGCGGCTTCCGCCCTCTCGAACTGGAATTAGAAGTCCGTATGTTACATTTAGACTGGAGCCACTCGTTGGGTGGATCGTGTTGTGGCACACCGTCACTTCATCCATAGCAGATGCCACATCCAGAAAGAGAGGGGTTGGGGTGCCACAGTTGGGGGTGGCAGCTCTCTAGCGCCTTTACAGGTCAAAATGGAGACGAGGAAAACACAGTTAGTCAAAAGGTGCCAAGTTTTATGAAAGAGGCTACAAAACACAATGCAAGTTGACACATTCTGGAAGGTATTTTCGGAGATTGATTTCAGCATTACTGCAAACAAGCGGCTCTAGATGAAACCGAGTAGCAGAATTTGGACGCATTTAAGATGAGAAGTAACAGGAGTAACTAGTGAGTGCTTAAGGGAAGCATATAAATGAACGATTGAAGGGAATGAAACCTGGAAACTACATTAATGATCACAAAATGCGACTAAATGGAAATAACTTCAGCTCTGGACACACCCAGCCGCCAGGACGACAACTACTTCAACCCGATTCCCAAGATGGCGTTACTCCCAGCCTAAAGACGCATAGTAAAGAGATTACCTTCAAGAAGTTCCCAAATAAACTGAGTATTTTCAGGCTTTAGACAAAGAAACGAGCACCGAGTTACCTCATTGAACAGAGAAGGTCCTCCTAACTTGGGCAGCCACAATCAAACACCAGCAAGGCCTTGAGTTCGATCTAGGAACCACCCTAAATTGATCCCATGATATATTCAAACATACTCTTAGTTGAAACGGGGTTTAATTAGTGAAGAAGCCATTTAGAGTTTTGCATTTGCCTCTATTTATGTCGAGATGAGTGTGTACATCTCCAAATTAAGGCAATTTACAAATCAACTAGTTTTTAACCCTTCAGATTATCTCTAATATTTCTGTGCAAAATTTGTCATTAAAGTAGTATTTTTTTACCCATAACAGGGCTCGATGCCCATAGAGACTGGTTAAGAGTGAGGAACTTGGATCCGGTGAGAACGAACCAAAGTTATTGCGCAAAAACCTTACAAACAAAATAAAATATGCCTTAGATTGATTAAAATGCCTTAAATTTGGATGCGATTTAAGCTTTGAAATTGAAATTTATAGATTGACTACTGCCGTGGGTGTTTTTACTAACTTCTAAATAGATCTTTCTCCTCCAGCACTTTTTAGCCATCCACCTTGGTCACATATCCTAGTAGAGTTTACAAAAATTTGTTATTTTTATAGCAAAAAAGTAATCGTAATTACCCTATTTTCCTTTTCTACCTCGTACAAGGAGCGCATACATTTACAAAGTTAACTACCCAAATTGTCAAGGAATTATACCTCCACGTATTGTCTAAAATAAGTTTTAGTAGAGTGTTTGCAATGCTTAAAACAGGTTTATAGAACCTTTTTTACCTAGCTTCAACATTCGAAAAAATTTCAAGGCTTCAACAACGGAGGTTTTATAGAAGAAGCTACTTAACTCTAGTATCGTGAAAGGCCGTTTCGATTTAACGTCATATTTTAACTAAAAATGCATTACACCCGTTCGGATGACAGCTCGATTAATTTACATTATTGCAACCTATTCATTAATGTGTACAGTTGCTGATAACCCACCCATTAACCTTTATTCGCTTCGGCTTCAACGAATATTCGTTGGAAGGACAGGAAATGAAACGCAAATTACAGTCAGCCGATGAGGCAAAAGCAAAAAGATCCAAGGTAAAAGCAAATTAAGAGTTGGAATATACAGTCCCTCCAGATCAAAGTTTAAAAAATCACATAATCCGCCCCCTTCAAAGCAATCGGCACGACTGAAGACTCACGAATCCTATTGGTCTCGCCTGTAATCGGAGATTTTATTGGCTCTCATAGACTATAAATATGGCAAGTAAATCAGTCGAAGAAACAGTGTAGAATTGTGTGACCACAAACCCATCATGCCTGACTTCCCAGTAAAAAGCCCTTTGGACCTACTGGACCTAGAACACCTGCAACTTTTAGCAACTTTGCTAGCAAACGGTATTGTCTACCAAATGACTTTATCGCTCTTTATGTCCCCCTTTGTTTGTATACCTTTGCATCCCTGGCTTTTTTACCTTTATTACCAATCCCCATTCAACTGAGTTTAAGATAAACTTATTTGCCGTCGCAAATGACCACTTATTTGCATTTAATCAAGCCAGCAGGTTTGGAATCAAACTGGACCCAATCGTATCCTCAAATTTGCACACTCGACATGAATAAGCCTTTGACCCAAGTAAATTTAAAGACAATAACTAGTTACATGCAGATGCACGTGTTCTTATTCCAATCGTTTTGTCTTGACAGGTGCATAGAATGCGGGGCGCCCAGTTGCATCCGAGGGGGGAACAAACTCGGATCTTCAACAATCTGCCTTATCGGCTTTGCTATCTATCGTGCAACAGCAAGCACAAAAAACAACATCTACTTCACAAAGTGCGGAAGAGACAGTGTCTGCTCTGACTAAATCTTCTGTATTTCCAAGACCCAGTCCCCTCGTTATGCATTTATCACGGAATAGCGATGAAGACGATCAAACCCAACCGTGTCCTTTGCCACCGAAACGGCAGAAAATTGATGAGGCCACTTCCAGCGAATCGGGTATACTAGAAACAGTGCCTGTATTTCCTCTACGCGGTTCTCAATCGCCTAGCACCCCAAAGCCTGTACTACAACAAACATCATGCATCGATTTGTCTTTACCTCGAAAGAAAGGTGGAAGCTTTGGACAACCCCAAACTGACACCACGTTGCCGACCTTCCCAACACCGAACCCCCTCCTTTACGACACGTCGTCAAGGTTACGGCAACAGCTGCTACAGCCACAAGTGCAGCAACCATTCCCAACCCCAAGTGCGTCTCAACAACTTTTAGCAAGCGTTTTCTCAATGCCAAACTACCTTTTTCTTCAGCAGCTCGCTGCCAACATGTCAATTCCTGATTCAAAATTCTTTACACTGTCAACAGTGGAACAGCCTCAGGCGAAACAGACACTATCTGAAGCACAGAGACAAGGCAAGCGAAGGGTTCTCTTTACCCCGCATCAAATTGAGGAGATGGTCAAATGCTATAACCAGAAAAATTACCTAAATGCGGATGAACGTGAGGAACTGGCACATCGAATTAATTTGACGGGGACTCAGGTTGGTGAAGCATTAGGTTGTTAAATGAACCTGTTTAATAGAAAATTATTGGTGTGTAGTGATCAATTGTCACAGATTAAATCGTCTTAAATGGTCATATTTTTGACTTTTCTGTTAGGTGAAGATATGGTACCAGAACCGCCGCTACAAAACAAAGTTGGCCGGTGGAAAAGTGTCTGGCAAGGAAACATGTGCAGCACAGCAAATGGTTCGCGAAATGGACAGAAGCGCTCCATCAACGGACACGTGGGCCAGCGGTCGCAGTGATAGCCTTGGATCTACTGAGGGCGCTCATCCACAATGGGAGCCCCAACAGACAGTAGTAGCGTTGGAGCGAGCCCCTTCAGGAGAAGGTGGTGATATGCTGTCCGAGCTAAAGCAGCAATTTAAGGCAATGGCAAAGATGCTCGAAAATCAGCTTGCTGCTAAAACGGACCCAAAGCAGGATGGTGAAAACGAGGATATGAGGAAATATGTAGAGCTGGCAATGCGAGTTATTCGCCTCCTCTATGAAGCGTCTGCGGACTGACCTTGGTTGTCTTTCATTTAATGGCTGTGATGTTGGCATTTTGATGACAGCAATTGTGTATAAATTAGACTTCCAAAAATGAATAAATAAATTTGTCTTATAAAAGGCATTCCCATGAGGAACTATGGATGAAGTTGGGAGTCACTGAAATAAATTGTTTTGGGGGCACGCCAAGTCAAGCGTACGTATTCCATTCGGAAATAATACAACCTAACTCATTTCTGAGCTGTAGAGCACATTAAAAAATAGCCTGTGGTTGGGTGGTAGGTGCCTACAGCAGATGTCACCATCCATTCATTACGAATGACCAGTTAGTTGTTTTTGTTGCGACCATGGTTAAGCAATTTGGTTGTAGTTCATTTTCACCGGCTTCATAGCTCAGATTAAAACCGAAAAGGTCTCCGGTCGGGTGTAGGGCACAGCTCAACATCACACGCTGATCTTGACTTCGATAAGCAGATTGTAGCCAATCAAAGGTGCAATGGCTGACACGGCTACAGAAGGCAAACGTGACTATGCAGGCAAGAAGGGAGGTGGATGTTGTGCCACCCCATTGGAGACATGGGAGCCCATTCAACTCAGCATCGTCATTTTCACTCCTCTACTTCTAGCAACAGAGCAATGTACTGCCTCGCTTCCACAGTCTTAGAGGTGAGGATCCACGCAGGTCAATGTATCACATGCATAAGCGATGGCGACGCTTAACCTCTCCAAGCGGTTAGAGGTAGTGCATATAAAATTCCGGCCCATGTTTTATGTCACTTCCGAGGTTTACTGGTCAGTTCGATTCCCGAAATCCCCCTTCGCATGGATGAAATGGCTTGATCAGTACCCTACAATCAAAGCCTAAAACGTGCTAAATCACACTACTCACAGTTAAAAGCGGATTTCATTGCCAGCATGCAGCACAATACTGCTTTAATTAATTTCATTCCTACTCAAAACACCCATAGATTGGTGTCGACCGAACTGGGTCCTATCAAATGAAGTAGCGGGAGAGAGATATGAGCAGTAAAGGAGGGCAAACACCACAGTCATTTGTTCCATAATGCCTGTCCATCGAAAGGGTAGACCGAATCCCTAACAGAGCATGAAACAGGTCTCGTAAGCCCTCAACACCCACTTCCTCTCTCAACTGGTCCATCATTCGACTACAGTAGCTGGAGCATGAAACGCTTCTCGTTTGAGTTGATGACACCGCTAAAACCGAAAATTGTAACATTTCAACTCTAGTATCAACACTAATCACCTACGAGGTAAACGCTTTCAAGGTAACTGGAGTGCAGCAGTAACCTCAAACAATCACCATCAGGTAGCATTGCATAGTCGCTTCTGGAAGGTTAATTAAAACCACGTTGAATAGGCATTCGATAGCCAACTCTAACGAATCTTCCTCCCTTGACTTCAAGTCAGTGATCTTAAAAGGACTGAAGAGTTCAACCGATGGCCGACACACACCCATTTTCTCCCCTCATCAATGTCATCAAGCCCGAAGGAAACTCAAGACCTGGTGAAATGAATGGGAAGGAATAACGAAGTTTCACTTTGGTAACTCTTTTAAACGCATAAGAATGTTAATGGTTGGCGCGATTGATTCGTGAATGTTTTATATTCAGCGCCAACCGCTTCGTGATGGCTGACGGTGTGTGTGGATTGTGCGACAAGGTCTCTATAACATGCCGGTAAACTCTAACTCACTCTCCATGTCGATGATACACTTCCTATCTTTATTTTGTACCATTGTAGTTGTGGCGTCCCAAGGCTCCCTCTAAGGTGAAAGAAGGCAGAATACTAGGGTAGAATACATGTATTCAACGGACAGGAAATAAGCTGCTGGCATGGCCCGAAGGCCAGCCTACGCAGCTAAGGCAATATGGCTACCTCCGTAACCCTGGCCGAAACCGGTAGTTCAAACAAACAAAGTACTACATTGCCCCCCTCCTCTTATGAGCGTCTTCCTTCACACACCCCGTGGTAGACCTCCTGCGTCAATGATCGCAACGTAGTCAGTGCTGCAAGAAGCACCCACGATCCAACCATGCCAGCCACCAACATTCGACGCGATTGAGGCGATGCCTGACACCAACGCCAGTGATCCCTCTTGGCAGTGCATTGGACTCGGAGTTTCATTTGGCTTAAGAACAAAATTCAGACGTTAGGCAGACGTTAGCACACCGATCTTCTTAAGCAAGTATAATGGGGGTAATCGTCGGAACAAAACTTTCCAGATGGTCTACGGCTAGTGTCCCTTCAGTTGTTAATAGCTTTCTTGCGGAACACGGAGATGGGGTAGATGCCGGAGGCGGACGTCGCTCTTGGCCCTTTTGTAGCACATGCACTTCTTTTGTACCGCCGCAACATGCCACAGGTGGTAGAAATCGGGATAGTAACCCTATAGAGTCGGGTTCGCTTTCCGCTGTCACCAATGTAGAGTTCCGAGGCTCCCTTGGAGGCAAAAGGAGGCAGAATACTACGGTAGAAGGTATATATTCTACAGGCAGAGGAAAATGATGCTGCTAGCATGGTCTGGAGGCCAGCCTTCGCAGCGAGGGCAATATAACCATCTCTGCGACCCTGACCGACACCGGTAGTTTAAACAACCAGTGTACTACAGTCGTCTTTAGTGTCGTGAAACAATGCAGTGGAGGTGATGTCTGCCAAATGCATCACAAACTACTAACTGGGTTGGTGAATTAGATGTGAGAGATAGAGGATAAAGAAAGCGCATTTCGATTTCTAGTAGCATTCAAGGTCGCACACAGTGGATAGAGCACGAGCAGCTAAAACGCTTGCACCACTTCCGCTACAACACTGATGCTTTGCGTATCATCCGAGAGACAAATGAGGTGTCTTCAGCCTAAACCAACCGAAGGGGCACTAAGGTACACAAGAGAATGGGTGATTAAGAGTGTAACCGGCTCAGTTTGCTCTTCATTTCTTATAGAAAAATCTTGTCAGAAGGTTAAAGATATTATGTAATAGTTTTATCACCTAAGAAGAGCAATAAAGTGTCTATGTTCCCTGATTTTTAACAGCCCAATTTGAACAATCCACGGCGAACTCTTCCGATTAATTATCTAAGCGCTTGCAACCTGGCCTCCGATAGCAGTGATAAATTGGTTGCCACCCCATTGTTGCATCTATTCGACTCCAACAACCCCCACCAACAAAGACATGAAGCAGAAGGGTCAAACGATTAAATGTTCGACCACACCAATCTAATCACTGTATGCATCTTGATAATAGCAGTAGCATCTCTCGCCTAGCAAGTTGACACAACTTTTATCAACTCAACCTGGCCAGGGTTATGTTTTCATAAAACAAAAAGAGCTCTATAATCCCAATGCATTGAATGGACATTTTTGAGGCGACGTGAGCTAGAAAGACTCACCTTTGATGGCGAATTCACCTTTGGATATTAGCAAAAACTGGTGCGCTTTCAATTCGTTCATATCCGAGCTATTTGACCTGTCCTGAATAAGATTGCCTAGAGTTTTGTCAAAACGACCCTCTGCTTGCAGTTGAGGAAGAGGACAAGGATGAGACAGTGGGTTTGAGATCGTGAGATCTCTTACAACAATGCGACATGCCTTCGAGTGCCTGACTAGCCGCGACGGTTTTCGAAGAGACGGTGCCACCTTGAACACCTTTGAAATGCCGCAGGAAGATCCATTGGCAATAATATGATCCTCAAAAGGAAGTTACTGCAAAATGTGGCATCCTTTGTCCACCTCGATTGTAGGAAATTCGAGGTCAACTGACTTGACAGAGGCAAGAGTGAATGCGACAGGTTGTTTGCTGACATTTGCTACAAACAACATTAGGCTGGAATGTAACAAGCTTTTGTCACTGTAAGGACGTCTAATTCGGATCTGTTACGAATGCTTGATCCGCATAAGGTAAGCACGTCGACACGTCGACTATGTGATCTACAAACAGCTGTGGATTGGATACCACAACTGCTTCACCGGCTTAGAAGGATGGCGGTGTTGGCTGTGCTACTAATCCCTCTCATTCCAAAGCCTCAACCTTAGGCTCAATGTGGTTTGGAGGGGCACACTGCCATCTAGATCAATTAAGCAAGCTAGTCAAAAGATCGCCTTTGATATTGGTCTAAGAGGGTTGACAAGCAGGATTTGGATAGCTAAATGAGTGTAAAGCATTGTCGATGGGCTGAAGCACCCACTCCAAAATCAATCTGACTTATACCGATGTGTCGAGACATCTACGCACAAAGCAGACTAGAGAAATACTTAAAAAGGTTTTAAAATGACCTCTATCACTCGTTATCAGGTACCCGTCCGTAAGCATCCAGTTGCCATTTTCTAACCATGGTGAAGAGAACACATGATCTGTCGAGCTCATTTTAGGCATGAAGTTAGGTCGTACAAATGTGAATGACCTGTCACCTTCATCCCATTGGTCGATGAAGCTTGTATAGTCGGACACATGAGAGCTTGTAACGGATTGACTGACGAAATTGAAGGCGAATACTTCCAAGCGAATACTATATGTTCAGAACTCAGCGATACCCAGAAGCACCTGATTCTATGGGAGTAGCATTCATAGTGCAGGCTAACCACAATTGTGTGGTGCTTCTTCTTCTCCAGATTCCAACGGGAACAATATTGGCATTGAAGCATTGAATTAAACAGAGATGGTCACTTGGCCCTCGCCAGGCTAAATATGGAATTGGAGAATTATGGTAGAAACCGTTACGCCAATGCCTTTCTTCAGCACCGCATGACGACAGGACCGCTGGTGTCCGCTTTTAATTGCATCTACTATTTAGCCGAGTGTTTTATAGGCAATTGACCAAGCAAATTTTTCCTTTTTGCAGCATACACCGGCTGCAGTAATTGAATAACTTCCAGTTAGCTCATATCAGAGCCAGTTAACAAATCCTGACTACAATTGTTTGGTTTCTCAAAGTCAGACAATTGTCTACTTGCCGTAAATGAAGGGGACGAGAATGAGACAGTGAGTGTTTGAGGTCGTGTGATGTCTTGCAACAATATGATATGGTTTCGTGTGCTTGACTGTTTTCAAAGAGACGGTGCTCTCTTGTACGCTTTCGGAATGTCGCAGGAGGATCCATCGCGCAATCAAATGACCCCCAAAAAAGTTAAATTATGAGAGGATATGCTGTTTACTTTCTGCCTTGATTGTTGGAACTCAGAGGTTAACTGACTCGACAGAGGCAAAAGTGAATGCTTGAGGTTGTTTGCTGGCCTTTGCAACAATCGACGTGTCGTTGGCAATTAACAAGTTATTGTCACTGTGAGGACAACTAAGTTGATTCTGTTGCAATGCTTGAAGCTCATAATGCAAGTACGTTGATAGTTCGCGCTTGCGGTCTACAGGATGTTGTACAGCCACCGCATCCGACTCACTGACTTAGTGGGATGGCGGCGTGGGCTATTCTGCTCCACCCCCTTCCAGCGGTTGGGCGGACGTTGGAGGTCAAAGTCTTGTGAAGGGGCACGATGTCACCTGAATGTTGGAATGGGTTAGTCAGTAAATTGGGAGGATAATCACAAAGGGATGCCTTTGAATTCGATCAAAGAGTGGCGAACGGGCAGGGTCTGAATGGCTAAATGACTGTGGAAAGATGTCCATGGGCTGCAATGCCACTCTGATATAAAGCTGACATACGAATATGGGGATCCATCAGCTCATAATTTAATATAGTTAATTTTAGAATTTTTTCATTACAAACAAAGCAAACCACAGAAAACTGTCAGTGAAACCCAATGGAGGTCACTCTTCGAGTGGCCATAGAGGCTTGTTCGTAACAGCCATGTTGCCATTTTCTTCAGATGGTGAAGACTGCAAATGATCATTTAATCCACATTCTAAGTACTCCATCCATGGCCTGTCCACCATCCACCACCACCACATAGTGGAAAGGAATGAAATGCCTCGCCATGTCCAGTTGGCTTATTCACACACGGTACTTATTCTACCATTTAAAGCACATACGCGCATATGGCTGATCTATCACTCATGGCGTTAGCTGACTTGGTGTGCTGTCATGCGTATGCCCGATGCAGTAAAGCCGTAGGTGCACTAAGCGGTGTAAGAGGAGGATGGGAATGTCACTAGCATTGACATGCCCAAGGTATAGGGCAAGTGTTTGGTGCACGCGGACCCCCAACACTGTGTTCCATAACTTGACAATGTGGCGCGTTCGTCGCGTTCCTTTTTTAATGCAACGGCTGATGTTGAGCTGACAAGTCCTACTCAGGCATGGGCAAAGGCCTGTTGTGGTCAGTTTTGCACCCTAGCTCTGCGACATTAGTTGGCTTTGTGTCTGTCGCGCGAGTGCTTTTTGTGGTGCGCCGCCTTTTCTGTGGTATGTGGCGGTGATGCAAACAGCCTTCGCAAGTAGCGTTTTGTACCGGCCTTTCCCTCTACTCATGATATCCTTTTTTTGCCATCATACTTATTATGGATGTTGTTTTGAGACTATTACTTTGCGAATTACTGGAATTACTTTACTATTTATTTGCATCTCTGTTCCTTTTTGTTCACTTGTTTGGTCAGTTAGTAGAGATGCAAAGGTAGAGACTCGGTGGGGTGGTAAAGCTAGTGTCGGCTGTCTAATGACCTTCCAATTATTCCGTTTATCTCAATCTCTCCATTTGCCGACACACCTACATACCCGCCTATCTGTCGATTTTCTCGGCAATCAATCTGTTCTTCTGTCCCTTTCTTGACCTAAAAAACGTGCGAGGGTCAATTTTGGCAGTATGCAGTAGGCATACGAGACTGACCAAGATGGACCTGTCTACAGTATTCACGGAAAGCATTCAAATAGTGGACAATGGGTAACTTTGAATGGCTGAGATGTTATAATGCACTTTAGCCAGACGAATGCGAAGCTACTGGGGAGAGATGAGAACACCAATTTTACGTTGGTAGATTGCTCAATTTGCCGATTGAAGGTAAGGAAGGTGGGCAGTTGTCAAGTACTGTGGTTGCAAGAATGCAAGTGCTGCCGGAGATGAGATGCAGCTAGCTAGGCCACACTAGGCACCCATGGATGTCGAAGTGAAGTGGGCCACGTCAGTACAGAACTGTGCCAATGGCCTTTCGTGTGCTCCTGAATCCGTTTTCCTACAAAGCGCAGGGAATGACTATCCTAACAAGTAAGAATATTATCTGTTTCACAAGGCTTGGTCTTCAAGTAGGGGATTGCGCAAAACGGTGTTGGCTGGATGGGTGTTTAAAATCATCAAACGCATGCAATGGAGTTGCGTGCCTCAAAGCCGACGCAGACTAATCCACATGGACACGGGATCCATAACCAGGTATTATTATTGTCAATCTACATCTCTCTTAGGGGTCGCATTATTATTAACCGGTCAGTGTTAATCCACGGGGTTGCAGGACTCATATAGGGATCGTTGCGTCGAACTGTGTCCATCACAATAGGCATGAGACACGTCATCGAGCGCTTGACGCGTAGTGTTTTTACAATTGATCTCTACGTTATTGCTTCTTCCCACTGTGCCATCGTTCTTGATTTTTGTTGGTAGGCACGACGTTACTCCTTTCTTTTAGCATGCGAGGCTCTCTTGTTATCGTTAGAATGAATAACGAATCAATGGTGCTGTTTTCCTTTATTTTACATTTTCTATTTGCTCATGCTTAGCGCTTTGCGAGGTTCTGGTTAAGTAGTGTCTTTTTTAGGTAATTTTGAGGATGGCGATTGAAAGTTTAAAATTCGTTGCTCTTGTTATTCGGTTGGTACTATCTTTTTGCCAATTCTCTCCGTTTTCGCAATTTCCTCGTAAAGGCCAATGCTTTTGAAAAGTAGTAAACAGGCGATTGTTTGGCAAGGTGGAGTGTCTTTTGCTTTTTATTCGCTTGCAAAGAGTAGACATCACTCCGCTTACAGACTCGTGGTAGAATTTTAGGATTTTCGTATCTCAGATTCAACTATCGTGTGCAAAGTTAAGTAGGTTGACTTCATTTATGAAACTGTAGGTTTCGCAATGATTCTGCCAAACCGCCTTCTCGCGTTGTTTCATTTGATTACTGCGAATTTTTTTCGTTCGTCAGAAATTTTACCTTTTTTAGGGTATGCAAAGAACAGCAAGGCATTTAATTTCTGTCATTTGTCTCGGCAAGCACTTTTAGCGTAGCTTCCTTTTTCTGGTCTCCAAGTTTGCACTTAACTCATTAGTAGGTTTAAATTTCCGTTTCTGCCTCTTTTTAGCTTTCAACCTTCGAAATTAAGTATCTTCTGGCGAATCAGACTTACGCTCCATTGTGAATTCTTTTTTTCTGTGCTACCTTTGCCTTGAGCCTATAATTGCTTGCCACTCTTAAAGGGAGGATTTTTTCGAGTAGATCTTATACGCTTTGCTTGCAATAGTTGTTCCTTGACGTATTCCCGGGGCAACTCCTCGATGTGTACTGTTTTTTCTTATAGTGATCCCTGCGATTTTAGCTCCCATTTTTAACTTCGTCCTAGGGTCATAGACAGATTTAGCGTGTGTAGTATTTTTTTACAGTCTATGAATCCAGCGTTTGTCTTCATGTAGTAAGACGAGTGCTTGTTGTCTGCATTTCATTGGCGCAAACCATTTGGAAATGTTTGATCCTATTTGCACTCCAGCTGACGACGACGACGACCAGACCGCAGCACGTGTGTAACTTGGTGTGCAGAAGGGACAGTTGTATGCCTATTGTAGCGCTTCTGCTTTTACACTTCCTGATTGTGATGTCCTTCTGAGTAGACACATTGGAGGAGGTGATTTGTGTCATGCACACACTGGGAATTGTGAAGTTTACCTAACAAATAAAGGGTCTCAGGAATTACCGCCGTATGGGTGAGATGGAAATAAACATTTCCGGGATATCCACTGGCTGATAGACGTCTGCACCTTTAAAGTGTCCAATTGATGACTAGGTTGACGCCTCCTGCTGGTACGAGTATCCAGCATTCTAGATGCCTCCTTTTACAATAAACTTTGTTTATCACCGCGCTTCGTTGTACACAGGCACTAGCACTGGCCTGTGCCATCCTTGATAAATGATGTCTATTTATTGTATAGCGTGACCTATCTCTTCCTGCTTCCCGTGACACCTCTGCATTTTGAATGCTCACGGGGACATAAAACCGGCATCTCTGTTTAGACCTTTTTCCTTCTTATTTATCAAGGCTTTCCCAAATCCATGCTTGCTGTTTCCGTTTCGCAGGTTTAAATGTCGATGATGTGTGTTTTGAATAAAGACGAGAGGTCCGCCATCCAAAGCGGGCTATAAGTGCAATTTGTTGGTGCAGAAAAAACACCTCTACCATTGTGAAGTTCATGAAAACCACGCGTCAAGAGGGAAATTGGGACACTTGAATGATCGCCTCCGTCCCCTGGCAGTACTTTGACGTTGAACAGCATAAATTCTCTAGATCCTGAATCTCCACTGTTCCTGATACCTACATCTCCCTATCCAAGCTGTGATGATACCTCCACAGTGTTGTGTGTTCCTGTTCACTTCTATCATTGGCAAATTTAATCATGTTGCTCGTTTGCATTTGTTTCTTCGCAAATAATGGAACATGGGTGTTGGGTGATTTCGCGCAGATAATAAATTTGCTTGTTGGTCGACGTAGTAGAGGTGTGTGAGGTGAGATGGTCCACTGTGATATGCCAGAAGAGTCTCCAGATTGTGGTGGGAGTGCAGCAGTCACATTGTGCTACGACCGAATCGTTAAATAAAAATGATTATTTAATGCACCACTTTTGTGTTGAGAGGTGAGGGGATGCATATACTATGCGTAATGGTTTAAGCTGGGTTCTGATAAGTCAAAGTTGATTTGAATAATGAATTGTAATTACTAGGATAGACTGAGATGGCACGTTATCAAACAGCTACTGTGGTGGCGTCAATTAGAACAGTTTTTTACACAATCACGGGTATTTTGGGCCAATGGGCTGCCCAAAACTTCACCTGTACCCACTTCCGTATGCCAAAGCAATTCGACGTAAGGGATTGCCACATCTTTGTTAAATAAGTTTTATTGGATATAGGCACACGCGTGCGATTAATTATAGATTTTATTCTAACAATGTCTATGAGACTTAACCATTTTGTCCTGCATGTCTAATGTAGTATATCATGTATTGTTTAAGACCGAAAATTAATGCGCTTGAGGTTTATAATTTCAAAGACACAGCTAAGCTGCAGGTTGCGTATTTTGCTAAGTAACACAAATCTTTAAGCTGATCAAATCGCTCATCAAATCGAGGTCATCAGCGGCAACTACTTTCCATCTCGTTGGTAAAATGGGTCCTTTGGTACACTAAAACGTCATGATTTTGGCAGGAGAGGGCCGTATATTTTGAAGGACTTATCTTACTCACTAGGAATCGCTTGGTAAAAATGAGCTTGCGAGGCATGAATTTCACTGGAACGTGTCACGTCTGACCGGAGCATAATTTGCTAATCATTTGTCCTCTACTTAGCGATTCGGGGTTGGAATTCTGCCTTTGACGTCACTTTACACATAACTCAGGTAAGATTAAATTCAATTTTATGATTCCTTACCTTGCTTGTCGTGCAATTACTATGCATCGCTTTGCTTTTTATCCGAGACATTAGTCGTTAATGCGCAGTGAAATCGCTCTATACAAATATCCGTGGCACGCATATCTGTAAATACGTCAAAGTCTTAGTCAAGTTAAGTTATTTAATAGATTTAGAGTTGTAGCTGGAAGCCTTCAAACAAAGCGAGAATGGGATTTATTTACGAAAGAGCTGCTCGCTGCATTCCACCGCCATCGGAGAGGTCAGAATGGTATTAGATTTGGACTGGTAGCCCAGATCAATGTGAGCATAAGGCGTAATTTGAGTAAAAATTGCCAAATTAGCCCAAATGTTCTGTACTCTAAGTATTCCCTACTTTGGTCTCAAAGTTATTCCAATTAGGCTCCAGCCGTTATCTTGTTATGGTGCCAAAAACGTAGGTCTCATCTGAAGCTGTGACATTTGGTGCCATGCTGCTCTACCAAGAGTGTGCATTAACAAACACTCAGGGGGAGTGGATATTGCACTTCCGCATAATTGGTTCATCCCAATCTAACATTAATTAGTATTAGGCCTCAAATGTTAGGTTACTTGCGTTTCAGCGAGGTATAGTTCGATTATAAGACATTTAATGCTTAGGAATGAATGCACTTTAATGCGAATGACTTCAATACGTAAACTAGGCTAGCCTAAGTGCATAACTGAGATCCATTTTCTTAATTTTTCGCCTACAATTATTCAATTTTGTACTCAGCTGTTTCTTTCGTTGCTGGTAGCTGCGATGCTCCTCGAGTTATGCAGCAAAAATTTGAACCTAGACGACAGTTGAGTGGACTATTTTGGCGAAGGAAGCCGAAATAACCCAAGTATATAGAGCTGCGTTATAATCTGTTTATTTAGATCCAGATTTGATTAGATTCGGCGAAAATTGTAATTTCGCAGCCTAAACCATTTAGGAGTTACTTGACGTCTTGGGAATGAATGGAGAGGAGCTCTCTTGTCTAAGCCTCCTTTTCTCATTGCCACTCCAACGCATCTTCGGTGAGTGGCTCCTTTTACGCATGCTGTGCTCCATACACTCACACGTATTGCGCCTTGCCTAATGCCATACTGTTTGCACTCCTCGCATAAAACACACACGGAAAAGGGGAGTGAATAATTTCCACAATTTTAGCTTCTTACCTTATTTTCCCACCTTAGTGCCACCAGAACATCTCTCCTGAATTGATTTCTTACAATAACAGCTAAATCGAATTGACTTTTTTGTCCTGGGAACAATAAAATCTCTTTTGGTCGTTCGTAAGATGGATAGTTCTTTGGCCATTCTATCTCAACTCTACTCTTTGCAAACATTCTATCAGCCATCCACCAATTGACTCTACGTCATCTAATTGCTTTTTCCTTCTTGTAACTCTATACCTCTGCTTAAATCAGACTAAAGTGAACACGGCACATGAAACTGGCGAAAATCATATGCCATGTGTAGAAACTTTGCCTCCTGCAAGACGCAATACGTGTAAGTGAATAGAGTGCAGTAGGCGGCAAAAGAAACAATCTCCGAAGATGCGTTGGAGTAAGACATGAGAAAGGAGGCATAGACAAAAAAGTCTTTGCCTTTCCATGTATACTTTGATCCCTACTGTCTGCGAGAAAGAAAGAGAAGACCTCAACTTACATTACTGCAGGCCAAATTAAAATGTTAAGGCGGACTTAAATTTTAGCGCATAAGATACCTGTGGGGACGAAGCATGCTTGATAAATGAGAACTTGGCGACTCGACCATAAATATTGATATTGAGCCAACGAAGGGACATTCCTAATGCGTACTCCTACTTTTGTGCTTGGAATAATTAATGTTTTTCGTCAGGGGTCGGGTAACATGAATTTTTAGCTGAAGGAGATAGGGGATGATTAGGATAGAGGTGAAAGGAAGAGAAGTCGCTGATGTGGAAAGAGTAAGGGCGGACACGGACAGAAGAGGGTTGTAAATGGACGCTGTGGGATGACTCCCTACATTACTCTAGTGTAGCCCTCTTTACTGCTTTCTATATTTCTACCATCTTTTTCTGAACTGATTCAATCGCTTACTCATCTAGAGGCGTGTCTGAGTAAAATTTGAAGAATTCGTCTCAACGACACGTAAACTGCCTAGTCATAGCTTCCTCTTTATGTGATTATGCTGAATATTAAATGAGAAAATATTGAAATGACGCATGCAAGTGAATTCCGAGAGCAGAAGGTAGCACTGGTAGAGGAAGGGGTGTTAGCACCAAAATTTACCCCTAATTTCTATGATATCTATCTGCTTTCGCCCTTTCAACGCCTCTTGAAAAGAGGGATGACAGGATTATAGTAAAGAGGAGATGGAGAGGGTTGCGACGGAAGTAGAGGATAAAAACAAGGCCGGAGACGAGAATGAAACGAGGCAGGAGAGAGGCACCGACAATTAACTGAATGGCAAGAATGGCAGAGAGGTAAAGCATTATTAATAAATGTAGGCGTGCAACACGTAGAACAGCATTTCTGACAGTTTGTCGTGTGATAGACCAATTTGAACCTGACACGTGCGAATCGATTGCAACATGTGTCGTGCGGTGTCGCCCAGTGTCGCCTGGCGTAAACTTCAGACAGTACCACTAGTAGGTGGTATTGAGGGAACAGGCGTCACTTGCTTTTGTGCTTTCGCAACTTGATTAAGTTATGTGCATCATATTGCATGCAAAGGAGGACGAAGAGAATGAGAAGAACCACCGATACTAATATGCTTTGACTTAAATGCGCTGCCTCGTTGTGACTGCTTGTCCTCAGTTTTTTTGAGGAGACGCCTGCTATGCATTGGCAACTCGCTCCCTTGCGATTACTATGGCGTGAGCGAAGGCGAGTTCCTGCAGATTACTCCAATTTCATGCACCAGGGAGCACAATGGCGGTGAGCAAACCTCACCAACCTGGGCGAAGCAACATGATTCTTCGGCCGCAAGCGACGAAAGAATGATTGCGTGCGAGGCGAAAGCGAGAGTTTTACGGAGAGTAAGTAGAGGAAAGGATGGAAAAGGTCAACATAGGGATGTCTCCGCACGGTGCTGAGGCATTGAATTTCTTATTTTCTTTCTTCCTTCTTCTGCATGTTTGTAAAATTTCAACTTTGACTTACCTTCCTAGCCATGTATTAGAGTAGAGTATGCAGAAATCAATTTTGTGGAAATAATGTAAGTTTCTGTTGAACGCCACACTCGAAGACGCTGCTCATAGTTCTACCTTGATAAGTGAAACACTCCAGGATATTAGTTGTGACGAAAATAAGGATGAGGAGAAGGAAGAAAAGATAAAGCGGGGGAGGAAAAGAAGCTAATGGCATAACTTATCCACAATTTGTATGCTTTTAATCTCTTCTGGTCTTGACGTAAAAACGGTGAGGTGTGCGGTTGGAGGTATCAGAGAGATTGAGAGGGAAGCAGTGGGGATGGAGGCTGAGAAGCAGACCAAGGGTGAGTAGCTAACAAAGGGGTACTGAGGCAGTGACGAAGAATCGGGTGGTGGAAAGGACGATATCTTGGGAAGCAAGATGAATGGTAGAAGGCAAGAGAATGCTATATGATTTACTGTTTTTTTACTCGATCCGTGGTTTCTTGGAAGCGAATGTCATTTGGCTTTGTGCTTCTTCACTTCAGCTGACACGCTTGCATCATTGCGCGTGTAACGGAGGCGGAAGACAATGCAAAGGACTATTAATGCCTGCGTGCTTTGAAATGCTCCGCATTACCTAGATTGCCAAACCCTGATTTCTTTTCCACCATGGCGATCAGACAAGAGTGCGATGGAGACGCAACTTGGAAAGTAACATTCTCATGATGAACACACTGCTCATCAAGCTGTATTTCCCTATTTTTGGCAGCACAAGAGCCGGATGTTGGAGTGCTAAGGGCTCTCAGCAACAAATAACTGTGATGACGAAACAACAACTAACGCTTACATCAATTTGGAGAATTGTGAAGGCTTGCCAAATAAGTGTCACCTATGTGGAATAACGAAAAAAATATGCTTTCACATCTATCAGAATTACCTTTTCTTTGATTGTATGGACCATAAAGTTGCGCGATGCATTTCCGATTGTTTGCCAACTGAGTGACTGACTTGTGATGAGAAGCAGTTTTGCATTGCAGTGCTTGATGGTCAGACTCAAAAATCATCCACTCACTGCCTCGATAGTCTACACTTTCTTTTATTCCAATCGCGGACGAAGATGTTCCTTACAAGCCTCTTCAGAAGACCAAGCATTTGTTGCTGCGGTGCATCTAGTCGGTAACATTTGGAGAAATTATGAAAACCTGATGCATGGCAGCGCAAGACCTTCTCCTTCCAAAAAAACCTTATTTCAGCCTTTGCGTTTGGATGTGATCTAGACACCGTGTTAGTTTTTTTCATCCTTAATCCTTCATATCCTTTTAAGCGATGTTCCTCATCACCTCATTTCGTGTGATGATAGCTTGGGTTGAAGCGGTATAAAGATCTGAGAACTGCAAGTTCGATGAAAATTATGGTAATGGATTTCGAGTTGCTTGCTTCCAGAGCACAAGCAATTTGGCAATGATATGTCTTCTTCAGGTATATTAGTGAACCTATGTAGATCATGTTTGCAGACTGTAGGGGATCACTAAGAATGAAACCATTCTAAGGTTCTAATTTGGGCATAGGGGTGTGTAAACTGTTGCCTACTGGGATTGAAGAACACGTAATTTAGCATTTTGGACATTTGTAAAGTCTTCATGCATCACAGATTTGCATTTTGCCTTAGGCAACAAAATTCTACACAAAAAGATTTTTGGTTCTATTTGCATTGGAAATGATTATCTCCTGTCCTACTTCGATTGTGCTTTAATAAAAGGCTAATCGGCTGCCCATTGTGCTTACACTGACCTCTACGTAAAGCGATGCAGAACAGCCTTTTACTTTATATCTTTGTGGCACGAATATTTTTAACTGGATTTACACATTTGGACGAGGTCTCAAGTCATAAGGCAATGATTGGTCAAACTCCACCAGACCGTTAATTGCACAACCATGCCGATTTCTTCCGCGTCCAATCAGCGCAACGCAACGAGCGCATGCTTGGCTCATTTAAGCCAATCGCCTTCGAAGCTGTAGCGGACAATAACGCAGCATTGTGTTTTGGGGCATCTTTAGATTTTGTAGAACCCTTGCCTCACAATTATCGCAAGCGTGTGCATTTGCAAAGTTCTCCACAATCAACTCGTATTATGAAAATCGCCATTTGATAAGGCTCTTTTGCACTATAAGATGACTCGACTGATTCTGCTAAGTGATTTTACTGAATAGAAATGTAGAGCCTTCTATTTCCTCTTAACAGTGCCACAAGTTATCAAATTATGCAACTTTAGAATCGTAAATTTGGAAATTCAGTGTAAACAGAATCTGCACTGCTTACGAGGTGTGCCAACAATCATCTTAACTTGGCTATGTGCGCACGTGTCTGCTTGATGCTACTGAGGTCACCAGCCAGACAGGAGACAAATGGTAGACTTCTGAGAGGGCGGCATGATATATAACTCCAAAGAGTGCGCGAAGGCATGGCCATTCTGTAGTTGTCCAGTGGTTATTTCGCGAGGACCACCTGAGAAGGAATCTGCATGGAGCCTAATCCTATTCAAAAGGGGTGAGGAAGGGAACACAGGCACGTAAGCGAAAACACCATTGTCCAGGATGTTTTAAGATCAGCAATCAAGTGCAACTTTCGAAAAGTTGGGAAGAAGAGCATTTTGCGTTCGCAGGCATCTGAAGCACCGATCTTTAAGTGAGGCGTGCTAGCCGTGATCATGTCAACATTTAGACTCATCGAATTCCGCTTTACTGAAAGGGTTCTGGAGGCGTCTTTGAACGGAAGACACCTTGCAGATGTTGACAAAACTATTGGTTAAACAAATCTATTCCTTGGCGGGAAAATTAGCCAAATATTAGGCACTTGACACAAATAACTGCAATGACAGCATCTACTTACATGCAGATGCACATGTTCTTATTTCACTCGTTTTGTTTGTACAGATGCGTCAATGCGGGATGCCCATTTGTACCCAGAGGAGAGACAAAATCGCATGCCTAACAATTAGCCGTATCAGCTTTGTCACCAATCGTGCAATACCTTCTACCTCACAAAAGGCGGAAGAGACGGTCCCTGCCCTGGCTAAATCTCCAGTACTTTCAAGATCCACTTCCCCTTATGCAAGCGCTACAGAACAACCACGAGGGCAAACGAACTCAGCTAAATCCTTCGCCACTAAAACGGCTGAAAATTGATGAGGTTGCTTCAAATAAATAGGATAGCTTAGGGACAACGCCTGTACATTCCACACGCATTCCGAAATCGATCAGCTCTCAAAAGCCTGTACTACAACAGACATCCTGCATCGACTTGTCTTCGTCTCCAAAGCAAAGTGGAAGCTCAGGCAAACCTCAAACTACCACTACGATGTACAAACTTCCCAACGCCAAACCCACTCCTATTTGACACCTCATCAGAGCTAAGTCAGCAGCTGCTACAGCCACAGGTGCAGCCACCGTTCTCACCGCCAAGCACGTGCCAACAACTTCCGGCAAACTTCTCCTCAATTATAAAACACTTCCGTTTCAGCAACTTGCTGACGTCGTATCTATGCCTGATTCAGCAAGCTTCTTTACACTGCCAACCGCAGAACAACTTCAGGTACGCCAGACAGTATTTGGGGCACAAAGACAAGGCAGACGCAGGGTTCTCTTTACTCCGCACCGAATTGACGAGATGATGAAATACTTTAGCAAGAAAAACTACAATATGCATGAACGCAAAGAACTGGCGCGTCGCATCAACTTGACAGGGACTCAGGCTGGTGAAGCATTAAAGTGTTAAAGGAACATCTTTAATAGACAGCTATTAGTGTGTAGTGACCGATTGTCTGCGATTGAGTAGTCAAAAATGGTCACACTTTTAACTCTTCTGTTAGGTGAAGATGTGATTCCAGAATCAGCGCTACAAAACAAGGAGGGACGGTGAGAAATTTCTAGCAATGAGACGCCTGTAGCACAGCCAAAGGTTCTTGCCATGGAGAGAAGCGCCCCATCAACCGACTCGTGAGACAGCGGCCTCAGTGAAGGATTTGGAATTGCTGAAAGCTCCCAATCACAACACGAGCCCAACAAACACCATCACCATTGGTGCAGGTCCCTTCAGGATAAGGTAGTGATATGCTGTCGAGGCACAGGCAGCAATCTTCGGCACTCAGGGAGTCGCTCGATAGTAGACTTGGTGCTGAAACAGACCAGAAGCAGGACATTGAAGGCGAAGATATCAAGAAACTAGTAGAACTGATAAAGCAAGTTATCGGCTTCCTCTGTGAAGCATCTACGGACTGACCTTGGCTGTCTTTCACTCAGTAGCTATGATAGTGTTTTGCTCTTCCAACTATTTTGTGGTCCTCATAGCGTGTTTTGATGGCAACTACTTTGGGTGCCCTAATTCTTTAAAAATAAATAAATAAACTGATGCCTTTTAAAGATATATCGTGGGGGCTATGCGCGGAGTTGGGAGTCGCTAAAATGATTTGTTTTGGAGGCGAGAGTCCACACGGGTCCACGTATCATATGTGTGAGGGATTACAACGCTTAACCTGTCGAGGCAGTCGGCGGTAATGTCTATCAGGGTTAGGTCCATGTTCCATGACACTTTCGAGGCCCACAAATCAGATCACTTCCCGAAATCCCCCTTTGCATGGACGAAATAGCATGATTGGTACCCGGAATTCAACACCTCATCACCTTAGCATGGTTCCATTAGTATCCATCTGATTACTGATGGCTTACAAATGGCTACAATTTCTTCCTTTTGGCAATTGTCCTCTGAATCACGTCTTCGTTGAGACCTATTCTTCTGCAAAGCCGGAGTAAACGCACAGGCATGCAAACGCATCCCTCGGATCATTGCACAACCACGTCAACGGTCCCACCAATCAACACATGGGGCGGATAGTCTGAAAGCATGCTCGAAACAGTCGCGATAAGCACAAGCAAAGGATACACTTTTGACAGACCTCTTCACATGTGGATTGCCTTGCATTCAAAAGAGCGATTTCTAAATACACTGCATAAGAGCGATGATGGAATGCGTTGTGTAGCATGGCGGCAAATACACCTTTTCCCTCATTCGGAATATCAGCTATTTAGTCTGCCCCAATAGCTCCAATGCGACCTCACCGATTTAGAAAGAAACGGAGCCACCTACCCCCTTTTTTATATCCCATACACACAAGATAGTATTCCATTCAATAGTAATGGCTGCAGTGCTTAGTTTTGACAAGCTCAATAAACTGTATCAGGCCCTAGCTATTTAGTTAACATCACGTTTATTCCCTGGAATTTGCTTACTTTGTGGCTAATAAATTGCCCTTGGGTCTAACTAACCTGCTTCGCAGTGCCGATCGCGAACACACGGAGGCAAAGTGACCGGTGAAAAGCACAGTTGTGCAATCCACTTTCCTCTTTGCACCAGCAGTGTGCTTTTGTGGTCGAGATGGGAAGTTGTATTCGCTGCAACATCACAACGGTACATTCGTTTTCTCAAATGTTTGTCAGAATTTTCTAATTACCACTAACTTATGTTTTGTGTAAATAGCTAACTTGCAACACATGTGAGAAGAGGTGAATTTTTGTCATCCACTTTCATTGTCAGTACAAATTGACGTCACAAGGCATTCCGTAAATGGCCACATGAAAAGAGTCTACAGAGAGGTGCTTGCCTTACAGATGGTAGGGCATGACATTAGTAAGTGAAGTGGAAAAATCCTGCTAGATAGACCTGCTGTCAACTAAATAGCTAGGGCATGCCAAAGCTATCCGAGCATGTCAACGTTGGGCGCTGCAACATCAGCATCATGTCTGCAAACTATGCGTAAAATATTCCAATTGAACTAGCCCAATGCCGAACTCTTAGCTATGAATGCTTTGTTTAGAGTAGTAACATCAGAATAAACCAACCGTCTTCACGTTTATTGTTCTTGCACTTAATGCAAAAAGAAGCCTCCATTAACTGCGTGGGATTACGATAAACCTTCTCAAACGATGACAACTTTCGCGATCCATGCGGATGATTCACGTCTGTGAGTCGGCATTGTAAGTTGCAAGATTTGCAACTTGACTTGTTTGATGTGGATGATGCCGCAGGACCTAACAATAACGAAGTAGCATAAACGTGTTAACATTATAAATCGCAGCAACGTGCGACTACTACAAATCGTCCCCTCCCTTCCCCCTCCTACTCCTACACGTTTGCAGACTTAAGGTTCTCCTGAGCCCATAATCCCACAATGCAGTATCCCTATAAATCAGTCTCATTCTATGAAGTCGTTAATATTGCATGATCGAATGGATCACCTGGACCAGGCTGCGTAAATTCGCATCATGGCACAAAGAAGGTTGTTGAAGAATCTTCGTGTGCGTAGTTAGCATTCCTAATTACCAAGCTCTCCCGCGCGGTCATATCACACACGGTGATGGTAGCATTACCTAAGGCGCAGGGATCTTGCATTCACTTCATTCATCTTCACTGCACCTGCTCCAAATAACAAATTGGGAGACGCATCGAACAAATTTACTGGCCCGAGGTAGAGGCACTCCGTCTGAATTGATACCTCCTTCAAGGTGGGATTTGTGTTGCCATTTACATGAGCTCTAACAGCATCCTTCATACCAGCTCTTTGACACAATTGTGGAGAGCCGATATTGAATGAAGGACTGGCAATACCGCACCGAGATGTTAAACGTTGACCTCCGTGGTCAAAAGCACTTGTTGAACGTCAATAAAAATGCAAATAAATCAAGGGAAATCAACACACTTCCATGCTTTCTGCAAGGGCTGCTCCTATGCCGCATTCTATGAGGGCTTTCGTTATTCCTCCAGCGAATCTTTTCCGACTGCACTTGCAATATTTGTCAACCTGGTTAGCTCTCACTTTACAAAAAATAGCCGTGGTATTAACCAGTAGGGCATTATGCACACACAAATGTGTGCATGCTTACCAAAAGACTCACTACTGCCAGCACCAATGAGGGTGGTGCAAATGTGAGCCAGTATATTTTAAATGCCAGCCAAAAGTGCTTGGACACGGCTGCTACTGATGCTCCTGGCCATGGTTTGGGTGGTTACCTGAGCCCAGACGAAAGACAAACAATTACGAGGCTAAAAGTGCCTTTGTCTCTGAGCCAATCGAATCAGAACTCACTTTCTATGGGCTCGTCGCATTTGAAACTCATCCACGACGACGGGTCAACATCGGAGGTACCATGAGTAGATATGGGCCGTTGACAGAGAATTCTCTCCGAGTCACGAACGTTTGGCTGTGTTACAGGCATTGCATTGCTAGAAATTTTCCCACCGACCCTCTTTGTTTTGTCGCGTTGATTCTGGAACCACATCTGAACCTAACAGAAAAGTCAAAGTATGACGAGTTTTAACAATTCAATCGTTGACAATCAATCAGAACATTCTATTAGCCGTCCACCAAACAAGTCCATGTAACACCTTAAAGCTTAACCAATCTGAGTTTCCGTCAAGTTGATGCAACATGCCAGTTCTTCGTGTTCATTCATATTGAGGTAGTCTTTCTTTTTAAAGCATTTCATCGTTTCACCAATTCGGAATGGGGTAAAGAGAACCCTGCGTCTGTGTAAATAAACAAGAACAGAGGTGGTAAATAAATAATCCGAGAATTTCAGTACCTTGCAAAGAAATCCTCTCAAAACAGCACCCATAACAGGTAGAGGGAAAGGCGGAACCAAGACACTGCTTGCAACGGCTGTCATATCCAGATTCGCATCACTGCCCATGTACCACTGAAGAGGCGGCGCATCGCAAAAAAAGCACTCGTGTGACTAACACAAAGCCAGTTAACGTTACGACACTAGGGTGCAAACTGGACCACACCGCGCCTTTGTCCGCGTCTGCGTTGGGCTTATCAGCTCAACATCAAACGCTGCACTAAAAAAGGAACGCGACAAACGCTCCATATCGTCATGTGCTTGGGTGCGAAGTTGGAGGTCCGCGTACACCAAACACTTGGCCCTATACCTTGGGCATGCCTATGCTAATGACACCCATCATCCCACACTATCTAGTGCACACACAACTCCACT
>JADWOT020000582.1:0-46000 GCA_036345935.2 Taenia hydatigena | reverse complement strand
ACATTGGATATGCGCATGACATCACTAAGTCACTCAACATTGTGGAATGGACCAGCTAATATGTGCGTGTGCCTCAGACGGCAGAACCACAAGTACCGTGCGTAATTAAGGCAGCTGGATATGAGGAAACATCCCATTCCTTTCCACGATGACTAACTTCTACCTTAACCATTGTTAGAAGCAAAAATGCACTCAAAGTGAAGCAATGCTCCTCGAAACACGAGTCACGAGGGCGTCAGAGTGTTACTTTATCGTCTCCGACAGTCAGATGCTCTGACGAAGATGTAGCGATTCCAACACGACCACCCACATCAGGCAGGACTGCACAAGCGTTCCAACGCCACATCTCATGCCGCTGGGGAGAAGCTGATAAAGACAACTAGGTGGGCAGGTTCATGGACAGCCAAATAAACAGATCTCCCCACCTTCGCCTGTCTATCCACCCACACATCCAGCCAAATAACCCAATCAACAGATAGGTAGAAAGACCACAAGCAAAGAAATAGATGAAGCTTAACGCTTGGCAGTGCACAGTTGCCTGTCTCGGGAGAGGTCTACTTATTAATGGCCATCAGGAGGAGCAAACAAATAGAGGTTAACAGAGGGTTGCCTTCCAAGTCATCACAGTGACAATACGTTCCCAATGAACACTTCATTCACAAGTGTTTCAGAGGCAGGCATTCCAGGATGCTTCCTTTGACAATAATAAACGTGCACAGTTCGGTAGTTTACACAAGGAACACTAAACAGTCAAAACAGCGTCCTTTCTCACGCCTTTTTGCTCATTTACATAATAACTTCAATGAAAAGGAATTCAGAAAATTGCTTGACATTTAGTAAAATTTGAGCGCGTGTAAAAATGGGCATGAAATTACGAGATTGTCCTCCTCGATCCCGAAAAATGATGCGAAGGGGTATAGCAGCGGCAAGCTTCCTAACTCCAAGCACACTAATTAGAACATACTGACTTGACAAAACTGTGCATAATATGCTACCGTTCCGAATTTGGAAATAAGAACACTTATTTGGAGGCAATAATTACAGCCCATTGTAAATGCCTACACGTCCAACGACTCAAATCGCCGTATATTACCTAGAAGCATGAAGCGCACTCAATCCAGCAGCTACGAATTTAGCATACTTTGCACCAAACGCAAACAAATTGTTCCAATTAAAATCATTCGAATGTACGTGTATATTCATTAAAATTCACTAAAACTTCATTGGTTAGGTTAGAAATGGCAATGCAGGTAATAGACGAACGCACACCAACCACCCTTCCAAACGGAAAGCTAAAACAAGATACGCAAGATAGACAGCCATCCAGTGGCATGACCAGCTGTCAATGAGCACAAAAACTCGAACTAGCAATATCTAAAATATGCCAGTGCTGGGTGGAAGCACCCAAACAACTGGTGTCTGCAAACAAATGGAACGTGTGGAACATAAGAAAGTCAGAAGAGACGCAGTTGGCCCTAAACCATCGTTAGGTTCCCACAGAACAGACAGTGACTGTGGCCGATTCAAAACACTACATCCTGCACTCAGGCGTCACACCCCAGCAAAGTACACAGACAGCAAATAGCGCGCATAAATAGAGGCTTATCAAATGTACACAAAGGGCATTTGTACGCACCTATAAATCAACAAGTCACTTCCTCCATATATCCTCAACCATCCCACTCGTTGGCGTCGCCTTTTCTGCCTACCACGTCACAAAGCAGGAGCCATGGCACGGCACAGCACCGCCTACACCCTACTTCGCGGCAGACTTCCAACAGTTTCCACAAAATTCCATCAGTGAACGCTGATTGCCAAAACGCCCTTCAGCAGCGGCACAGCCTCAACGAAATACCTGTCCTTTGCAGAGTCGGAAGATAACTGCTAATGTGCTGCTTCTGTTGTTCAATCATTTCCCTTTTACGCGGTCAACTTCGATGTTTACGTCCACCCATCACCAGCGTCACCCAATACTCCATTTGAAGAACATCCTCGAACCTGCAGGAACAAACTGAGACTTAAAGAAACGATGTCAATCAAGGCGGTGGATTGACACACTGTGCAGACGATGGAGTAGGCTGCACGTTGACGCCGCGGTCGCAGCAGAATCTTTAAGGCCTTGGCTTAGGCTTGTTCCGGCCACGTCTAATAAAGTCATAGGAGACGACGTTCATTTCGTCAGTGGATAAGAAGGAAGGGCATAGCAGCTACATCTGCATCCAATGAGCACGACAAATTCCACTGACACGATTACTGCAGCAATTTGGAAAACGTAGCTGCCACATTGCATTTGTGAATAGACTTCGAGGAAAGGATATATAACGAATTCATTGGAGCACAGCACAGATCACACAACTTCTGGGATGGAGTAGAGGGTACGAGAGAAGTCAAACTCCAAATTCAGCACTTTTTCAGTAATCCCTTGGAGTTCACTAAATGCACCATCACAGACAGGTACATTCTTGTCATCCTTAAGGTTCGGATCATCATTGACCTCACGTGAAGCCTACAAGGAAACAGTTTTTTTCCTTCTTGAACTAAAAGGGCATATTCAACCAAAAATACCGCCATTACAACACTCAACGTGCCCACCATATCGGAAAACAATGTACCAATGTACCAAGCACACAGCCCATCTGCTTATGCCCTGCATGAAGGAATAGTCCACACTAAGGAGTAGAAAGGGGACTCTCAACAGCACTCATTGCTCCTCTAATAATCGCCCTAACACCACAGCTGTCGCCGACAACGACGAGTTCAAAGGCCCTTGGTGTAGTCGCAGCGGCTTTCCATGGATCAGCTTCCACGTCCACGTTCTCCCTTGCCATTATTTCCACTGTCGACAACAACGATGCGTGCTATTGTTGGCAGGCAGCCCGACAAGCCAGCGTTGCGAACAATGGCAGCGACGGCGGCGACGAGGCAGCCAGTGCTGGTCAGAAGCCCTCTATTACAACAAACAAATACTGTACTTACAAGTTTTGCGTACAAGAATGACATCCAGTACTGCTCACTCAAGTCTCCATCCCTGGCACATAATAATGCTCCAGAGGAGGTAAAAATTCCCTTTCACCGTACTTTAAACCCGCGATCAATTGGGCACCATGTAAAGTCAAGTGCTTGGTAAGTTCTCCTCCTCGCCTTCCCTCCCACCAAATGAGGACTCATTCACCACAACATTACTCCCTCCCTATTTAAATAATCCGCCACCCACCTACCTACTTTAATCAATCCCCTCCACCCCATTGTTCGGCACAGCGAACGAAGGCGAAAAAGTGCTGCCATCCAACAAGCAACCAACTCGTCGAATTTTCTTTCGCGAACCTCACTCACAAAAAATGGATCCCTATACACACACACCCACGTTTACGTAACTAAAAACGAGTTCTAGACGACCTTGAAAATATCAGTGCGCATAGATTTACATGCAACGAAAAAACTTAGTAGACGGTAAGGCAAGAAATACACACTTCGAGCTGCAAAATCGAAAACAAACACACGCACCTGAATTCACAAAAAGGACCATCTAGGGTGGGCTTAAAAAAGGCTCTGGAACACCTCTCCTGCTCCTCTCCATCTTTCCAGTGTTGGCACAGTCACCAGCGCAACTCATCAACGTGACAATAGGCCCGCTCCCCAACCTATCACTGCTACACTCCTGCTAGTCTGCTGAGCTTGTTGCTTCACAACGATCACAGTAATTTCGTAGCATCTGGAAAGGAAAAAAGCAAACAATGGAAGAGCCGATGCGTGAATGTCCAATGCGCTATAAAGCTAACACATTCTAACATAACATATGATGGGAGAAAAAGCCTTAACAAGAAAGCGTTTAAAAGTGCTACAAAGTACAGTCAGCGTAGTGATGCGAAACTCCCCACTAGTCACTCCTTCCTCCACTCCTGTTGCATCTACCTCGCCCAGACGCCAACTCATACCACCGAAGCTGAACCTACGATTAAGCCATTACTAAGGCCCTCTACACAACACGTTTCGCAAAGGCCACATTAACACAAAAAATAAGCGTGGTCCCCAAATCAATGAGCAGAGGAGCTGCCAAAGTATGTGTACCCTAAAAGCACGAATATCATAGTAATGAAAACAACGCACCTTTTACCATGAATACAATGCGAAAGGACATACGAGTAAGTGTTAAAAGCATGCTTCTACTCAAAATAAGGATCCACATCGGATTCATTGCCGAACAGAAAGGACAGCAACAACTCATTAGCTACAATCAAAGCTTATCTGAGGAGCGTATGGAGCGATAGCTAGGGCGAGACTCGCATTTATTTCCGTCCCACATTGCCTCCATTCTTCGCAAAAATAACAAATTTCTTAACGGCAGGTTTGGTGTTTAACCCGGCAAATACACAGACGAAGAGAATAGGCAATTAGGCATACAATGAATGCTCATTAACAAGAATAATGAGTAGGTGCCAAGCACTTGTTAAGGTTAAAACTCTTCTCAACAAAATTGCGACTCATTACTCAAAGTCCACAGTCATTAAGGAGCAAACTGATTGACGAATCACCAAGACAATCCTAGTTTACCACATAAGGTATTGTACAGCGAACAATGAACGTGATTAGACCTTGCAGCTGGAAAACGAAACGTCTTAGCATTCACATTATGAAGCCTTCGCTTTTACTCCAGCAAGAAGACGTGTAAAATTCCAATCAGCACAAAAAAGACAAAATAACAGCTAGAAAAGCAGAACCGATAAAAAAGTTCCGAATGCTTACCGGATTTCCGACTCGTTTGGGCAAATTAAGTCCCAATAACCGAAAATAACAGCCACAGGACCCACACCACTTACGTGCTTCGCGCGCAAATCTGGCCAATCACTTTATTATTTGCCTGATGAAACAAATAAACTTTTAATTTATGTATATTTTTAATAAGTTAAAGTTTAATGCAAACACCTGACTTTTGTTTTTAGTGTAAAAAAAAACAAAATACAAGCACAATTAATACATTTATTAGGCACAGGTAATAAAATCAGCAACAAAACTTGATATGACAACGTACTAAACTAACATTTCAAGATTCACGAACTAGTAATGTATGCAACTTGAGTAAAAGTGCAACACATTTTTACCATGTAATAAATCTTAAATATCATCGAGTTTGATGTCTGTGGATAAGTTAGTTTATGAAGCCTATTACTGCGTACTTTTGCCTGATACTCAGTCAAGTGACCGGCACATCAATCTCAACACCGCCACACATCCACATACCTTTAATAGAAAAATCAGAAAAGAGAAATTTAATACTTTTTTTGAACTATCGGCGTGGTGTGCGGTTTGCGACATTCTCTTCCTTCCTCATCACAATAAATGCTGTAGATATATTTTGATTTAACCCTTTGGCCCATTCGCCTGCACTCATATACGATTCCTATTCCTCATTTATCAACATGCATATCTACACAAGTGATTAATAATAATCCCTTAAAAGAAGTCCCGGCATCCCGCACTCCTCTGTCCATTCATCCGTATAAACCAGTCAACCCAGCAAACTTCAATCTCCAACGTACTCACCTTGATCTTATAATTCAACACCACCTCGTCAATCTACGTCTCAGTATTCCATCTCTCTACGCGATACTTCAGCCAAAGATTATATGATTATATTTCTCACTACCGTGTGTCACTGCATGGGGTCCTGTGACGTTGACGCAAATATCCATAGGTGGGGGATTTTATTCCCTTGACTCTTCCTCTTTTAGCTAAGCTCTGATAGTTTCCCCCCCAAAACGATTCCATAGCCGATTCCATAGCGTGCGGCTAGTCTTCAAAATAGTAAGCCAGTAGTTCCCTATATTTTAATCAACTCTGCGCTATGCATAGCTGAACGCAGAGGCGTCCATCATTACCAAGGATTCATGGCCATATGCAACAAACAATTTTATTCGCACAAGTACCATTCCATTTATTCCTTTAGTGGAAAACGAAGGTTACATTTTGGAATTAAGCAAATGATGATACACGCTATTTGAAGCGCGCTAAATTGTATGCTAGGGATGAAGGGCACGTTCAATTCCATACCTTAGTCCCATTAAAGTGTCATCTAAACAAGCTACTGCGCCTGTGCCTTTCCGATCCGCGGATGGTTGCTCCGCTTGTTAAAGCACCTCTGGGCACAAGCCAGTGTTCTATATGGAAGTGTAAATTTTTCGGAAGCCGTTATGTGGTCCAATTACTGGCGAATATAATAATGATACCTGCTTAGCTTGCTATTTTAGGACACAGATAATCGCGTACTCACTAATGTACAAGCATACAGCACTGTAAGGCAAGTAAAGTGGAAGAGACTGCTATGAATTGGAAAAGAGAAAACAACCTAGTAAGCCTCTGCACTTTTGCCTCATTCTTGCGTAGGATTTTGGAGATTTTGATAAAGAATTTTTAGGGAACACTGACTCAGGTCTGAGTCATAGACAAGGAAATGAGCAATCAGATAGGGTGTTTGGTTAAAGTTGAGTGACGAATAAATGGCCGACGCTAAGCAAAGTGAATACAACAAGGTGTAGAATGTTTTATGATTCATACGCAAATGCCTGAACTTACAGTGCTACCATGAAAGTGATAGCAGGTGAGGTCGATGCAGTTGACAACGAGGTGAGATTCGGATCGACAAGGAAAGGGAGGAGAGTGCATGGGTAGAGGCTGGAGAAGCCATTTTCTGTATCACACATCATTTTAACATTCCCTTAATCACAATATGACATCAGGCAACTAGACAGAATTTTACTTAGTTCCAATTATGAAACCTTATTTGGGCTAGAATTCCTGTTCAAGTCCTAGTTTGCGTGCCAGACACCAGATCTCTCTCACCCCCCTACAGGTAAAACAGCGGTCTGAGATAAGAAAGCTTGTATTCATATAAATATGAACAAAATGAACGAATTAGTTTACAAAGCCGAGCATTTTGCATAGTGTCGCAGATAATAAAATCACAGATTCCTGCATCCGCCTCCAAATCACATCTTGACACACCCATTCATATATATCTCCGCGATTTGTGATGTCTCCACCACTATCTTTGACGTGCCATATTCGCCAATTCATAGACGCAGTCAATAAAGGAGAGTTATTAACGATGCCGAGTTTCTTCGTATAATCCATGAAGAGGTAATAATAATAATGTTGGAGCCATCCCTTGGAAACAGTGACAGCTCAAGTGCATAGAGAACGCAGTCGAACGCGGCAAATTGCGCTTTACTCAGGCAGGCTATCTGAAGAGTTGATTGAATTGATAATGCACTCATAAACAAGGTTATGGGCATGGTTGAGGTCATGAAACAAGTCACTGCTCTCCCCAGCGCTCTCCTTGGTCAACCTTCGACGTCAGGCATCACAATGTAATCGGCGGCGGAGGACAGCACCCATAAGCCAATGGTGCTAATTGTGAAACTTCTATGTGATTAAGGGGATACTTGAAGGCTATGATTAGAGACAATCGTTTTTAGTAGAATGACAGTCTCTGTGCTCTAGTTCAAACTAAAATGCGCAATGATGTATAGAGATGACGAGATGCCATGTTTACAATTTTACTTGTAAGACGTACCTTGGATTTTCTTGGTTTACCTCAAACCACGGTTTGTGAGACCACTTTATTTTGCAAAAACGAAATCTGCTACGAGACTTTATGCATGGCTGGAATGCGTGGGTCTGTGTTATAGACAACTCGAGTATCTTTAGAAGTGGGGTACAAAAGTCCAATGTAATTGTTGCAATTGCTATACTCGGTTTTGTTTAATGTTTTTTTCATTAAAATCCAAGACGAGGAAACACGGGTCATTTGCACAAAAATGCATGCTTAGGCGCCCTCTTTTCTTTCCTTGGTAGAGGGTTCAATAATGTTGAATGCTGTGACCAAGAATGCGGACGAGGCCGTCATTCCATCGATGGTCTTAATTTTGGTTGGCACTCTGCTGATAGTGACGAAGCGCCAAAGTCACAGTCTCATCCCATGCATCACCATTATTACTGTTCTTACCAGTTGTGCCATCCTCATATTCATTGTGCTGAATGCGAAACCTCTTTAGCGCTTGGTATGTTCCATTCATGTCTTTTGCTGCTATGCCCCCTCTAAGCAGGTGAAGAATATACGCCTTGTATTGCTTCATGCAATAAGAAGGCCCGCGTCGAATCGCAAGTTGAAGGTTGCCAGTACTTAAGCAATGATGGCCAAGCAGTTTTGCAATGACAAGGTGCAGGCGTTACAAACGAAATTGGAAAGCAAAGTAGCTCAAGACAAAGTAAACTGAAACGAATCAGGCTGGAAACGTGGAAATCTACATTTGTCAATCAAATTTAATGTAATTTTTGGAGAAGAGCTAGCTGGGTTTCAAGGAGAAGTAAGTCAAATAAATCACAAGGGAAGAAGCGCGGTGATGCAGGCACCGCTAGGGCAATTGTTTGTGGCATAAGGGTGGATGTCGTCTAAGGAGGCAGTATCTTTGTTCAAAACTACCGACAAATAACAGAATAAGATGTTTAGGGCAATTCGAAAGCCTCGTAATTAACTCAAACACCACGTGCACAACTAAATATCCAAGATCTATGCAATCAGAGCATAAAAACATTATTAACTTTAGCACACTAGCAGGAGGCAGATTATCATAACAAAAACTGCTGACCGAAGACAAATAACTCTCAGTTACTTGGTTATTTTATGACAAAACGTGGGCGAATGAAAGCAAGACATGTCTTCAAACATCCCACCTTGATGTTTCGGTAGCTTTCACGTTGACAGCTTGTGTATAACGGTTCCCCACGCACAATCTATCCTAAGAAGCAGGATAATGTCTGCTTATTTACAAAATTATAGCGACATAACCAAAGCATCTACAAAAGAAAACCCATTAAAGGCAGGTAAAAGTGGCTAGAGTAAGATCAAGGCCACGTTTCGAAGCAGAAGATTGTCACTCGCATCGCTAAGTATCCTGATAAATTAGAATCGTGAAGGGACGCAATGTCATTTGAGCCCAAAGCGGTGCTCAAAGGGCATCAGCCGTGATTACAGTGTGTGTAGTTTTAAGCTTTTTGCAGGTAACATGGAAAGCCCTTACACGTTATTGCTGTGCTGCATCAACTCAGACCATGGAATCAAGATGCGCAGTGGTTGACGATTTTCGAACTTCCTTCCGGAAACACAAGACCTGAAACACCCGTCATCAAGCAAAGGGAAGATACACGCATGGCAGTCTATCCCAACGTCCACTTGGCGGAATCAAAGGTCCAAAACGTCATTCACACCAAGTTGCGTTCAATGTTTACTAGAGTTTTCCTTTTGTTATACAATGTCCAGACACTTTGGACACTGACACATAGTGGGCATGGTTGGAGTAAAAACGGATGATCAAGAGACCGCCCGGCTAAAAACAATGAATAAGATTGGCCGCTTAGCTGTAATCTAGTGCAAGAGAACGCCTCTCACCTCACCGTCTGCCAGCGCCCTCTCCGCATGCGACTCCATCGACTAGAAGGACAAGTTAGTAGGCGAGGATGAGATGGATGTGCCTTCACATTTATTTTCATGCGACACCGATTAAGGCCACTCTCCAAAAGGACAAATACAGAAGTAGACTATGACGCATACACAAACTAGGGCAAACAGACGGGCGTAGATACATGGTGGGAACGGAGCAGGCTGTCTAGAGCAAAAGCGCACATTAGTCCTCGTTATTGTAGAGCGTCAGGTAGAGGAATTCTCTACAGAGGCAAAAAGATTGAGCAGTGGGACAGACACATAGGGATTCGACTAATTTACAAGTTACAAGGTAAGAAGTAGGGGCAACGCTCCTCCCTTCACTCTTAAAAGGGTAAGTGAAGGAGGAACAGAAGTAGGCGACTAAAGTGAAGCAAAGTGGTGCAGGGCAATCTAAATCAACAGAAAGAAGGATAGAAATATGGGATTAATAGTAATCAAGGCATAGCATCGGGTAGAGTACGAATGGGTCAGATCCGGTCTAACCTATGCTAGTATGATCTAAGTTATGAATCTGTGCATTATTTGATTATTTCACAATTACGATTGAGACTAGTGGAGAGATGAAGGGGGCCCTGAGCCTTTCGCTTACCTCAATATTGACACCATGCTGAAGGAGGTTGGTTAAAAGGTCTTGAAGTGGCTTCTTGACGGCAGACGAATAGTAGAAAGCGACAACATCGTCAATTTGGCGAATACCATCCTAAAAACACGCTAGCTTTGCCTTGAAAATAAAGCAACTAAGGTTTAGTACTTAAATGGGTTTGATTTCACGCAATAATTCCACCCGACAATCAGTAATACATGGACCGCCAAAAACACTCACCGCCATTCCGGTTAAAATTATGGGAGCGACAGGCTAGACTGAGGCCGTTGTGATTGGTTAAGTGAACATCCAATCAGTAGTAAGGCCATGTTAAATGCATCCAATTTCTGATTGGATGCAAACTCTCCAAATCATAGTTGTGCGTATGCATGCGGTGCACACCATTCGTAAACGCGGAGGCGGCTGTTTGTTCCTGGCAGGCTGGAGTGACATCTGTTCTATCAGCAATCATAGTGTCTGGGCTTGGGATTGAAGTTACGCAAGAATAACGGCATTTTATTAAGTCCAGTGAGAGTTGTGGCAAACCGATTTTGGAATTGCTTAATTTGCAGAAATGCATACAAAATAGCTAATGAAAGTAATGTAGGTGCTTACTAGACACTTTTCATAAAATCGCACAATTTTCCCACATTTATGCTGATTAACGCACCTTCCTGATCGGCAATTTTTCCCATCTAATCAGTGACTGGGCAAAAATTTAAATGACAATTGGATGAAATGGTAGAAGACAATCAGAACGTTAATCCGGTTACCTCGTTGTCAACCAAGACGGCCGTCAATAGTAGCAGTCTGCGCTTAGCGCTGGATGCAGTCTCGATTTGTGTGTGTGTGTGTGTGTGTGTGTAGATAGTCATTTGTACGGAGGGCCTCATTCACACTGCAGCTTGCCAGCGTTAGCATTAAAGACGATCCTAGTCATAAAAGTATCTGCCTCATCAGAACTGCAGTCATTAGTGAGACCGTGTAGAATCACCATCATAAGGAAGGGCAAGAGGCAAAGCTTTCTTTGAAATCGCTAAAAGTAGGAACATAACTCGAAGCTGCTGTTAATATTGAGACAAAAATGCACCAGCAATGACTTGAAGCAGAATCTCGTAGGTGTGTTAGTTGTCTGAGGAACCTCCTATGTTAAAATCTTGCCGACGAGGAGCTGTGTGTCAGTGCGATTTCATTTTATTCTGCCCATGAGCTGTCGCAAAATAAGATGTTCCAGATGTGGTTGCGTTGTGGAGCTAAGGAATAAAAAAGGACTTAAAATGCATTACGGTCTCGCCAAATGAAGTGTTTTACTTGCAAAACAGTGATTTTTCTTCTTCCAACCAAATCGGTATTGCATTAAGATCCTCTTCGTATCCACATTTTACAAAATATGCCTTTTTAAGACATTTTAATGCATTTGTGATCTGACCCGCTACAGGAAATAATTTCTGTCACCACATTAGCCTTCCTTATTTGATGAGGTTTAGCTGAAACAATGCAACTCATAAGCCATTTAATTAGCACTTGAGAAGCTTAAAATGTTGGAGAAAGACGTAAAACACAATAAACAAGTTGCCTCGCAGAGAGCACACAGTCACCAAATTGTTTATTTAGCACTTCAATCCAACCCATCGTCTTCCTTCACTTCTGCCTACATATCTGGCTGCGAAGTTGGACCACGTTGCAATGCAATTTTTTAAACATCTTGGGTAGGATTTGCAAACCGGAATGCTGAAGTCAAAATGGGGTGGTGTGCACTGTCTGGAGACTCTGGATAATCAGACTGTCTACATTTAGGAAAAAATGTTGTTTTGAAAAGAAAACCTTTAGTGGGTAGTGCGTAATAATTTTGTAAATGTCTCGATTCGATAACTCATTATGTTTTGCCCTAACCTGCGAAATTTCGACCCGTTCAACAGCCTTCTTTTCCCAGAGGACTCGAAATGACTGACGCCCACGTAGAAGAGGGAGAAACTGGTGTGCACTATCATACCCCCATCTAGCGAATGTCTATCATTCACAAGTGCACGGACTTGTTCACAAATTTACTGACAAATGCGACGGAGCAGGCCTATTTTGAAAAATATCTAGAACTACATTGGACTTTGATGAGAGGAAAAAGGGCCTAATGATTCCCGTAGATGGACAATTTCCTAAGGCACACACCTTCATCACTGCTATGAACTGAAGGAGAAGCTCGTGAAGCTCCTAATAAAGTCACGGCTTGGCAACGTTAGCTTTCATGGGCTACTGGTATCTGTGCGAATTCTGTGTGCACTTCACAATGTCCACGAATAACCCTGAGTCCAGGAATTTGGGACTTGCCGAGCGTCAGGCAGTATCCTGCTCTTGATCGCACTAGTTAGATTAAAATGTGCAGAGGGCGAAAAGGAGGATTTCCTGGTTTGGGTCAGTAGTGGTGTCGAAATCCGGTTATCAAGCAAAACTAAAGCGCAAACAAATGGAAGCCGACATTTTAGCGCCAACGCTTCACTGGTAGTGGTGAAGCGATGAGGAATAGGTGCATAGAAGCGATTCGAGATTAAGAGGAGAGAACCCCATTTTCTGCTTATTAATGTCCCTCTCACGTCAACCTATAATGCACGAAATGCGCCTTAAGTCAAAACGTTTCTTAATGCAGTAAATGGAGAATCAGCATGTCACTTTGGTTAAAACTGCTAATGAAATGGCAGGGGGAAGGAGCCATATCTGCATTTCTAATCTTATAAAAGAAAGTGAAAACGAATAAATTGTTTTTACATAACAGGGTTCACTGGGAAAATATGCTAGGCTCGGCTTTGCAAACAATGTTCATACATAATTATTTTGTAACTTACTTAGTAGAATTCATGCCAATCACTCTAAACCACTTTACGTGTGAGGAATAAACAGACAAAGAGGAAAAGACGTACCAGTAGAGTAAGTCTGTTTAAGCGATGGTCTTTGCATGCGACAGGTAATTTCAATCGTGATACCATGAATTGCCACCACGTTCGGGAGCAGGAGTGTGAGTATCCTAGTAAGTGATGCTGGTAGAAACATTACTGTTAATCTGATAGAAGTATCTACGGAGGCAGTTGTGCTTATGGAACCTATGTCTTGTAGCTTTTACATACGGTAATTGAATTTTTTATTTAGGGCTAACCCATATTGAAAGAGCACATTTTGACAAAGAGAGCTGAAATGACACAAGCATGCAGGGCTGCGTTGTATTTGTTCGTTTAAATGCAGAATCGGTGGGAATTACAGCATAACGTCTTATTTCATTCAGTGATTGCTTGCAGTTGCTTTCTTATTCACTTATAAAATTAAAGCTTAGTCAACAATAAAAGCATCTAGGTTGGCATGGAAAATAGGTAATGCACTAATGTTTACCTTCAAATAGCTCAACGTCCCTGTGACCGGAAATAATCCAAACTGAAAATTCGGTACAATTTTCATTCTATAAAAGCTGCAACTAAGGGCATACAGCAGTATTTTTCTCCCTCTTTTGACCCCAAAACTGTTTAGAGATGAGACTCAGCGTCCTGCTTCCTTATGTAATTACTTGTAACATTTCACGTTTCAAATTCCAGGAACACTATCAGATAACTCTGCACGGTGCTGTGGTGCAACGTTCTGCATTTCTTTCTTTCTTTCGCCTGTCTCTTCCTGAAGTGATTGACTGATTTTACTAACCTAGTTACCTGATTGAGTAAAACAAGAAGTAACCAACCTAATAAAAGAAGTTTGAGTCCTTTTGAATGGCCAACCATCATTTTCCTTGTTATGCGATTTACACTAGGTACCAGGTTTGATAATTGAAAATGGAGCACACAAATGCAGTAAAGAAGGAAGTAAATGAAACTGGACGGGTAGATGAGCAAAGAAAGAGGAAAAGGTGGCATAACTTACTCCTAATTTCTACGATATCTATCTGTTTTGGTCTTCTGACGTCTCTAAAACAGCGGGTCAGGAGGTTAGAGTGATGGGGACATAAGGCTGAAAACAAGGAGAAAACGAAGCGTGATTAACTGAGTTATAGGGATAAGATCATGAAGAATGAACATTCGCAGACGAAACAGGACACATGTGAGCATGCATGATAGATCAGTTTGAATCTGACACGTGAATTGATTAGCAGCACACGCAGTCAAAGTGGTGTTTCTCAGCGCCGCCTAGTGTGGGCTTTGGACGGCATTCCTCTTAGGTGGTTCTCTAAGAGTAGACGCAATTTGCTTTTTTTTGCCTTGAGGCGGACCACTGATATTAGTGTGCTTGGAATAAATGCGTTGCCTTTCGAATAGTTATAAGCAGTAGAGGCAGTGCAATCTATGAATTGAGTAAAGAAATTAGTGGCTAACTAATGATTGCTATGGAGCTAGTGAAGGTGTGCTTCTGTCGTTTATTTTCTAATCGCATGCCTAGACCATTTGCTGTCTTGCAACAGAGAGGACAATGGCTGCGATTGAACCGCAAAAGAACAGTTGGGTGGGAGGTGAAGATGAAAAATGGCCATTGTTGGATGTTTTTAAACAGTGCTGGAGCACTGCGCACATCATTTCCTGCCCTCTTTTCCTTACATCTTCATAAATGCCTTCGTTTACCCATCGCTTCGACCATATATTTTAGTGAAGCATGTAGGAATTGACTTTGTGGAAGGACTGTAAGTTTCTATCAAGCAGCACACTCAAAGACGCTACTCATAGTTTACCCTGGTGAGTGAAATACACTGGAATCAGTTGTGACAATGTCGAAACGACGAAGCACATAAATGAGGTTAGTAGGGAGATTAAGATTAAGAAGTGGAGGAGGAGAGAGTAGTAGCAGAACTACCTCCAATTGTTACAATTTTATCTTTGTTGGCCTTTTGACGTCTTTCGAACAACGGAGTGGGAAGTTGGAATTAAGAGAGAGGCGATGGAGGTGAAGGATGAGAAGTGGACTGAGGATAAATAGCTAACGAAGCAGGACAGAGGCATTGACAAAGAACTAGGTGGTGAATTATATGATAAAATGGGAAGCAAGATAAAATGCGGGAGGCGATGGAATGCGAGTGCTAGTATCTCTGCTGGTTAGTTGTGTGATTCATCACTTCTGACTGGATCAGTGGCACATGTTGTTAGGTGGCTTCTTTGGAGTAGGCATCACTTGCCTTTGTGCTTCTGCACTTTGGCCGAGTTCTGTACACCATTGTGCATGTAAGTGAGGTGGAAGAGGAAGGGTAGGTCTGCTAGTACCGATGTACTTAGGTTGAAATGCGCCGCCCTGTCTTGGTAAAGTACGCCGGTGTAAGTACAACATGATTGTTGTTTAACAGGAGCAGCGTTGGTCCATTAATTTGTCAATAGGAAACTGCCCTCTTAGAAAAATTAGGCACTAAGTGCCACTTTAATCAGATACGATTGCTGTAATGTGAGGTCTTTTGATACTGCTCTAAGTGATGCAGGTTCGACAGAAGTTTAGCGTGTCTGTGGTGGGTGATGGCTACAAGTATGGTTTGCTCGATGCCTCTACTGTCTTCTTGGCTCTCGTGATTTAACCACTCCTGTCACTTTTGAGAAGCTGCTTGTATCATTGAATCTGGTAACACTAGAGGCTTGCTGCACGAGCTCATCTCTCCGGCTGTAGACTTAAAATAAGGTGCCAGAAACCTCTCGTATACATGGCCGCGTCAAAATCGGTACTCTGTGTGTTTTTTTAACAATGTTTATTAGGTTCGCTCAAAACTATCGTATCTCCTACACCGCCAATTTTTTCTACTGAGAGGGGTCTGCAGGACATTGCGTTTGCGTTGCCATGTGCATTTTCTTTTCTTTACTAAGCCGTCAAGTCATATTGCTGCAATTACTCGTACCAGTGTGCGATTGAATGGTCCATCTCCTCCATTGCTTGTAACCAAGTCAGCGCTTGATACTCTGTTCTTGCTACGAACTGTCTTGTTATCAGCCAGTATTTGAAGTGTCTAACCATTGTACTGATGACGAACAGTGACCGTAGACGAGGCGGAGTACTGAACGAACGACACACGGGCAAAGTTTTGTGACATAGCCTTTGGTTTAACTATAAATAACTTGCCCATTCCTCTATTTTTTACATGCAACACCACCAAAATTCATGCCAACAGTTTGTCAGATCCTCTGCCTATGCCTAATACGAGACAGTTGATACCTACGAGACGCCTTCATTGTCCTAGACGAAACGGCAGATCAACAGCGCATTAGTAGAGTGCTGTGGAATTGACTGTGTCGGTTTCGAGGGATTGAAGTTGTGTTCCTGACCGTCGCCTACAATGTACGTTCAAAAAAACGTACGCATTAAAACATGGTTCCTCTAGATAACAAGAAGGGAATCAGCATCGTGCACAAAAATTATTAGTCAGCATCGAAGACTTGGAGGAGGACTTACTATTAACTGATCTGCGACATAAAAAATCATTAGGACTATACGTTGTGCTTCTGTGATAACCGTTTTAAATAGCACTTTTGTAATGAGAACTTCTCTTTACTTTCGCCTCTCTCGGTGGCTTTTCGTGGTCGATAGTTATCAACTCTGTAATCATTTTGTTTAGAATTGTTTTTCGACAAAGGAATCTGCAATATCTCGGTGGCTAGGCGAAGATTCTCTTTACCCTTTGGGTTTCGCATCATTATGAATGAAAATCACTTGGCTTGTAGCGTTCAATTAATGTTTTAAGACCATTGGGGCGTGCTCGACGAATGCTGTCCTTTTGTGAATGCCACTGAGCTCCGTGGGGCTAAGTTGTGTCGTTGCGCCAATTCGATGAGTAGGGGGTACCGGCAATTTTCCATTGCAAATCGCACTGTCATCGTTCAGTAATTCCGCCGTCTAATTAATAACTTGTGGTTTGCGACGCGTTGCCCTGTTTTGCGGACTTCTTTGCCTCGCGTCCGCACAGGCGACATGAATTATTGACGATGTGAGCGACGAATCGCCTTGACCTGGCGCGAATCCTTCTGCCAGTTTCAATCAGAAATAAGAGAGGAAGTAGAGAAGCCGCAGGAAGTAAGAGCAATTAAATATAGCGAAATGAGTTGGTTGATGTGTAAGTGATGGAATGTTGGTGGAAAGTTCAGATTAAATTAATAAGGCAACTAACTGGCCATAAAACGAACGCTCAAAGGAGGTCCTACTTCACCCAAGATAGAAATATCGACTTGGTCGGCTTGAAGGACAACTTAGAAGGAGGGGATGGGATGAATTTGCCTTTGCACTCACATACACACAGACGTTCTTACATGTTTTCGGGGACACTGATGAAGACGACTCTCCAAAGGACGAAGATAAACGCGAGCAATGACACGCGCAAACTGGGGCAAGCACAACTGCACAGTGGAAAAGGAGCAGGTGGTTCGTCGAAGGCAGAAAGCGCACGTTCTAACCCGTTAACATAGAGCGCCAGGTAGAGGAATTTTTCATAGAGAGAAGAAAAGAATTGGGCAGCGTGGTGATGGGGTGGGAGTTGGACGCGTCTACGAATTATGAGGTGTGAAGTAGTAGTAGTAGATGAGTTTTGCTAACCGCTATTGTGCTCCCTGATGCAAGGCAGCAATTGGTCTTGGCATGAAACTAAAGTGAACGGCAGAAACGCACCTTCGCTGGAGCCACAGTAATCGCAAGGGGTGAGTTGCCAATGCATAATAGCCGTCCCCTCAAAAAAAAGCCGAGGGTAAGCAGTCACAACGAGGCAGGGCATTTAAGTCAAAACGCATTAGTATCGGTGGTTCTTATCATTCTCTTCCTCCTCATTTGCTTGCACTACGACGCACATAACTTAATCAAGTCACGAAAGCACAGAAGCAAGTGTCGCCTTCTCTCTCAAAACCACCTACAAGCAGTGCTGTCTAAATTTAACACAGGACAGCACTGGGCGACACCACACGACACGTGTTGCAATCGATTCGCACGTGTCAGGTTCAAATTGGTCTACCACACGACAAACTGCCAGACATGCTGTTCCACGTGTTGCACGCCTACATTCATTCATCTTGCTTCGCCGTGCTGCCGTTCTTGCCATTCAGCTATTCCTCGGTGCCTCTCACCTACCTCGTTTTATCTTTGTCTCCGGTCTTATTTGTATCCTTCACTAACGTCACGACACTCTCTCTCTTCATTACTCCACACCTTTCAATCCTTCATTCCAGAAACGTCGAAGGGGCGAAAGCAGATAGATGTCATAGAAATTAGGGGTGACTTTTGGCGCCAACACCCCTTCCTTCACCTGTGCCACCTTCTTCTGCCTCCGGAATTTACTTGCATGCGTCTTTTCAATGTGTTTTTACATCCAGTATCCGGCGTAAATTACACAAAAAGGAAGCTATGACTAGCCACTTTACGTGTCATTGGGAGGGTTTCTTCAAATTTTACCTAGTCGCGCGTCCAGTTGGGTAAGCGATAGAATCGGTTCAGGAATAAATGGTAGAAATATGGAAAGTAATAAAAAAGGCTACACCGCAGCAATGTAAGGAGTCATCCTACAGAGTCCATTTCCAATCCTCTTCTGTCCATCTCCATCCTTACTCCCTCCATTCTAGCGGCTTCTCATCTCTTCACCTCTATCCCAAACTTACTCTTACAATTTGGTGAGACAACTGCAGCAAGTAACTACTAAGTGGTTTAAGCTGTCAGATTATAATTCTGATCGATTCTAGATCTAAATAAACAGTTTATGACGCAGCTCTATGTACTTGCATTATTTTATCTGTTTGCCAAAATAGGCTACTTAACTTATCGGTCAGGTCTAAGTTTTGATTGCATAACTTGAGGAATACCGCAGCTGCCAGCGATGAGAGAAACAGCTGAGTACAAATTGTCATAATTATAAATGAACATCCAAGAACATAGAGTCCAACGATGTACTCAGGCTATCTCACTTTTCGCTTTAAAATCACTAGCATTACACTGCGATCATTCCTAAGCATTAAATGTCGTACAATTGAACAGCTCTATTTGACGTCACCACGTTTGCCCTTTGACAGCATGCCATCTCAGACTATCCTAGTAATTACAACTTATTATTCAAGTCAACTTAAACTTACCAAAACCTATCTTAAGCCATTAGGCATGGTTTATGCACTCACTAACCTCTCAACACAACAGCGGTGCGCTTAACAACCACCTTTATTTAATGATTCCCTCTTAGCAAAAAGTAGCTGTTGCATTCGTTCACAATCTGGAGACTCTTCTAGCGTACTACAGTGGACCACCTCACCTCACGCACCTCGGCCACGTCGATCAACAAGCAAATTTACCATCACCTGCGCAAACTCAATACCCATGTTCCGTTGTTTGCGAAGAAACACATACAAATGAGTAACAATTTTAAATTTGCTAATGATGAAAAATGAACAGAAATACACATCATTGCGGAGACTTCATCACAACTTGGAGAGGGGGGTGTAGGCATCAGGAACAATGATGACTCAGGATCTACAGAGTTTTGTGCTGTTCCACATTAAAGTGCTGCCAGAAGACATCAAATCATTCCAATGTCTCCTTTCCCTCTTGATGAGTGGTCTTCATGGACCTCACGATAGTGGCGGTGTTTCCACACCGACAAATTACACTTCTAATCCGCTTTGGACAGTGGACCTCTCGTCTGCATCCCATTTACACATCATCGGCACTTGAACCTACAAAACGAAAACAGCAAGCATGGGCTGGGAAAAGTCTCGGTCAATACGAAGGAAATAAGGTCTAGACAGAAGTGCTGGTTCTACATCTGCATGGGCAATTATAGTGCAGCAGTATCACATAAAGTAGCAAGTACTAGCTCACGCTATACACGGAACAGACATCATTTATCAAAAATGGTACAGACCAGCGTCAGCGCCTATGCATAACAAAGTGCGGTGATGGACAAAGTTTCTTGTAAAAGGGGGCGTCTACAACCTTGGATACCCGTACCAGCAAGAGGCGTCAACCTAGTCAGCAATCAGACACTTGAGAGGTGTAGACGTCTATCGGTCAGTGGCTATCCCGAAAATGTTGGTTTTCAGCTCACCCGCACAGTGGTAATTCCTGAGACCCTTTATTTGTTATGTAAACCTCACAATTCCCAGTGTCTGCATTCTTTTAAAAAAAAGTTACAACTGTAGTGAAAACCACAGGGACTATTACGAAAAAAAGTAGTACAAATCGAGAACTCGCCCAGGGAATAGGACAAAGAACAACCATTACAAATAAGGCGTGCAAGATCTACTCAAAATTACCTCCCCCTAAGAATGTCAAGCAATTATGGGCACAAGGCAAAGGCAACACAGAAAAAAAGAATTCACAACAGAACGTAAGGCTGGATCGACAAAAACTGCTTAATTTCGGAGGTAAAAAGCTAAGAGAGATAAGAAAGACAATTTTAACCTATTAACGAGTTGATTATAAGCTTGGAGACGGAAAATGTGCTTGCCGAAACAAATGACAGAAACAAAATGTCTGGTTGTCCCCTGCATATCCACGGCAAGGTAAGATTTCGCACGAAAAAAAATTCGTAGCGATCAAATGAAACAATGCACGGAGGCGGTCTAGCAGAATCATTGCAAAACTTATGATTTCATAAATGAAGTCAACTTACTTAACTTTACACGCAATAATTGAATTCGAGACGCAAAAACCCTAGCGTTCTACCAAGAGTCTGCAAATGGATTGATGTCTACTCTTCGCAAGCTAACCAAAGGCAAACGAGACTCCACCTTGCTAAACAATCGCCTTTTTACTACTTTTCAAAAGCATTAGGTTTTACGAGGAAATTGCAGAAAAACGAAGAGAATCAGCAAAAAGATAGTGCCAACTGAATAACGGGAATAACAAATTGTTGGCTTTCAATAAATATCCTCAAACTACCTAAAAAAGACGTTGCTTAACCAAAATCTCGCGAAGTGCTAAGCATGGGCAAATAGAAAACGCACAAAAAGTGCAGAAAACAGCACAATTGAATTATTAATCATTCTAACGATAATAAGAGAGCATCCCATGCTAAAAGAAAGAAGTAACTTTATGCCTACTAACAAAAAACAAGAACGATGGCACAGTGAGAAGAAACAATAGCGTGTCAAGCACACGATGATGAGTCCCAAGCCTAGTGCGATGGACACAGTTCAATGTAATGATCACTGATTGAGTCCAGCAACACCGTGGATTGACACTGACCGGTTTATAGATACCCTGATGATTAATAATGCGACCCCCAAGAGAGATGCAGATTGACAATACTGATACCCGGTTATGGATCCCGTAGCCATGTGGATTAGTCTAGATCGATGGATATAACAATGACGTTGAGGCACGCAGCTCTTTCGCTTGCGCTTGATGATTTCGAACACATAACCGTCCAATACCGTCTTGCGCGATCCCCTACTTGAAGACCAAGTCTTGTGCAACAGATAATATGCGTGCTCGTTAGAGTAGCCGTTCCCCGCGCTTTGTAGTAAAATGGATTCTGGGGCAAACGAAAAGCCATCGGCACAGATCTGCGCTAACGCGACCCACTTCACTTCAACGTCCACGGGTGCCTAGTACGGCCTAGCTAGCCTTTCAGCATTGCTGCATCTCATTTTCGGCAGCTCTTGCATTCTTGCAGCCACGGTACTTGGCACCTTCCCAGCTCCCTTACCTTCAACCGGCAAATTGAGTAATCCACCAACGTAAAATTAATGTTTTTACCTCCCCCCAGTAGCTTTGCATTCTTATGACTAAAGTGCGTTCTAACATCGTAGCCATTCATTGTTCACTATTTGAATCCTTTCTGTGAACACTGTAGACAGGTCCGTCTCGATCAGTCTCATAGGCCTACCGCATGCTGCCCAAATTGACCCCACACGTTATGCAGGTCGGGATAGGGACAGAAGAACAGGTCGATAGCCGAGAAAACCGACAGATGAGCAGGTATATAGGTGGGTCAACAGATGGAGAGATTAGGATATACGAAATGGCGACCCTAGCTCTACCGCCTCACCTAGTCTCTGCCTCTACAGCTCTACTAACTGACCAAGCAAGTGAATAAAAAGGGACAGAGACGCAAATAAACAATAAAATAATTCCAGTAATTGCCAATGTAATCGTCTCAAAACAACGCCCATAATAGGTGTAATGGTGGAAAAGGCTACCATGAGTAGAGGGGAAGGCGGGGACAAGACGATACTTACGACGGCTCTCATGCCCAGGTTCTCATCACCGCCCATATACCACAGAAAAGGCGGCGCACCACAAAAAAGCACTCGTGTGACTGACACAAAGCCAATTATTGTCACGGTACTAGGATGCAAATTGGACCACACCAGGCCTTTACACATGTCTGTGTATGACTTGTCAGCTCAACATCGGACGTCGCATTAAAAAAGGGACGCGACAAACGCTGAGATAGAGTTGGAGACTCGCGAGCACCTAACACTTACCTTTATATCTTGGGCATCTCAATGCCGATGACACCTCCCTCCCCTTGCATTACCTAGTGCACTTATAGCTCCACTGCATCAAACACAAGTATGGAAGTACTCCAAGTCAACTAGCGCCATGAGTGATAGGCCAGTCATGCGTGCGCATGTGCTTCAAATGGTAGAACAAGCACCGTGCTTAAATAAGCCAAATGGACATGGCGAGACATTCCATTCCTTTCCACTATGACCAACTTCCACCTTAATCATTGGTAGCAGCAACAATGCAATCATAATGAAGCAACGTTTTGCAAAAACACTCGGTACGAGGGCATCACGAAGGTGTTAATTTTAGCAACTCCGACAATCAGATGCTCCGACGAGAACAAAGTGATTTCAACACGACCAATCACACCAGGCAGGACTGTACGAACGTTCCAACGCCACAGGGGAGAAGGTCCACAAACAGCGAAGTAAACAGACCTCCCCTCCTTCGCCTGTCTATCCACCCAAACCTCCGCCAGCCAATTAACCCAATCAACAGATAAGTAAAAAGGACGCAAGTAAAGAAATGGATGAAGCTTAACGCTTGCCAGTGCATATTTGCCTGTGTCCTGGGGGACATCCACTGACTATAAGCCGTCAGGAGTATTAACCCAGCTAACCTATGGGAAACGCCAAACTTGCATTTTACCTGTCTCCGCGGCACTTTAGCCAACTATTAGACCCACAGAAAAACGGCTAAAGCCAAGGCCGGTCACCGCTATGACTAAAGGGAGAGCGAAGATTACGCCAAAACTACTACATTGCTACAGCAGAAGGAGCGAACAAACCGAGGCAATCAGTGGGTTGCCTTCCAAGTCATCTTCGTGACAATACGTTTCCAATAACCACTTCATTCATAAGTATTTCGGAGGCAGACATCCCGAGATTTTTTTTTGACAATAATAAACGCGCACAGTCCGATGGTTTACAGAAGGAGCACTAATCAGGCAGATTTGAATAACAACGGCAGAAGAAATCTACGGAATTGCTTAACAATCAGCAAAACTTGAGTGCGCCTGAAAGTGTGCATTCAATTACGAGATGGTCCTCCTCAAATCCGCTAAACAGTAAGAAGAAGTAGGGCAGCATTATGCTTTCTGACGACAAGTAGATTAATTGGAACCTACTCACTTAATACAACTGTGCGTAGTGTCTATACTACTGCTCCGAATGCGAAAGAACACTTATTCGGAACTGATAATTACAGTCCATCGCAGATGCCCACACGTACAATGAAGCAAACTGCCGTATCCTTACCCATCAGCATCCAGTACACTCAATCCGATAACTACGAATTTACACACTTTGTAATGAACACAGGCAACTTGTCCCCATCAAAATTCTCAAAAAGCACATGCATATTAATTAACACGCTAGACACAACCTCTCCTGGCCAGATTAGAATGAGGAAAACGAGTAATAGACCAAAGCATGCCATCTACCCTTCCAAACGGAAAGCGATGAAAAGATGAATACAGTGGACAAATTCAGCCAGTGGCACGACCAGATGTCAATGAGCGCAAAAGTTAGAGCCAACAATATTTAAAATATACCAGTGCTGAGTGAAAGTACCTAAACAGCTGGTGGTAGCAAACAAGCGGAACAAGTGGAAAATGAAAAAAAAAAAATAAGAAGAGACAGTTATTCCTAAGCTGGCATTAGATCCCCATAGAACAGACAGTGACTGTGGCCAACGCAAAAAACTACACCTCGCACTCAGGCGCCACACCTCATCTAAGTTTACAAAGCGGCAAGTATAGCGCATGAATAGGGGCTTTTCAAACGTACATAAATTTGCATTGATACGTACCTCTTAATAGGCGAGTCACTTCCTCCGTGCATCCACAATCATCACACTCATCGACGTGGCCCTTTTTGCCCATCGCGTCATAAAGCAGAAGCCATGGCACGGTACCGCTTGCACCCTACTTCGCGACAGACTTCCAACAGCTTCGACAAAATTTCATCAGCGAACGCTGACTACCAAAACGCCCTTCAGCGGCAGCACAGCCTCAACGAAGTACCTGTCTTTTGCAGGCTCGGAGGAAACATAGCTGATGTGCTGCTTCATTTGTCAGTCGTCTCCATTTTGCGCGGTAAAATTCGATGTTTGCATCCACCCATCACCCGAGCCACCAAATATTCCATTTGAAGAGCATCCTCGAATCTACGGGAACAAACTAGAACTTAAAGAAACAATTTAAATCAAGGCAACGGATTGATACGCTGTGCGACGATGGAGTAGGTTGCACGTTGACGTCTCAGTCGCAGAAAAATCTTTACGACCTTGGCTTAGGCTTATTCTGATCGCGTCTACCGAAGTTACTGAAGACGAAATTCAGTTCCCTAGTGGAGGAGAACATACTCAACTACCCCTTCGGAGGGCACTGCAGCTATATCTGCGTCCAATGAACACGATAAATTCGACTGATATGGTTACTGCAACACTTCGGAAAATGTAGCTGTCACATTGCATTTGCTAATAGACTTCGGGAAAAGGGTGCACGATGGGTTCATTGAGGTACAGCACAGGTCACACCAACCTCTAGGTTGGAGTAGAGAGTAAGAGAGAACTCAAACTTTAAATTCTGCAATTTTTCAGCAATCCCTTGGAGCATATTAGATGCACCACCACAGACAGACACATTCTTGTCATTCTTAAGATTCGGACCATCATTGACCTCACGTGAAGTCCAAAGCGAAACAGTTTCTTTCCTTCCAGAATTAACGGAGCTTATCCACCCAAAAAAGCCGCAATTAAAACGCGACGCACCCACCATATCGACAGGCAATGCACCAAACACGGCCGATGACCTCGAACCTGCCAAACTTGGAGGAACACTTTCGAGCAAAGATCTCTCAATCTTAAGAATTCTTGAAAACACACAAAACACACCATCAAGCTTGGCCTTAGAACAACCGCTAAAATTGATCTTTGCGGGCGCATAAAAACCAAATCCAGTTCATCTTCGACAATTGATTGTTTGAAGATTGCATCGCATTATCGAAAGTATTTCGCGTCATGCAAACTTGCCAGCATTCATTCCAAAAAGGGTGTCAGAACGTTACGCACCACATGTGAGAATCTAAGCGCTATCCTTGAGTAGACTGGTTATCTTGTTACAAACCTATTAATTTAGATGACAGGGGATCGACACAACCCTTATGGATGGTGAAAGGGTGGCCTCTGTCGACATAATTATTACACAAGGAATAGGGATTTAGCGCGCTTCCCGGTTGTCTCCTCGTCTTCCGCCTCAAAATGCTTTGGACTTTATTGCAAACCTAAGTTGCTCGGACCACTATCTTCATCACTAGGTGCGCTATGACTGCCTCTTCGTCTCCCCAAGTCCCATTTCAACAACAAAGGTACTGCACAAATCCTTCGTCTTACTGGCCTCGCCTTTAGTACTGCCCTTGTTGAATGCCTTTCTTCCAGTCATTTATAGTTCAAACCTTGTTTTCGCATCTGATCAGTGGTGCACCTATGCAGAGTCACAGGTGAAATATTAAGCGAGTGATGGCTATAAACCTGGCAATGCGATGTGGACAAAACAAATGGTAGGTGTTAGAACGTTTCCATATGGCTTGAACTATGAATGCTACAATGGACGGAAGCAAGTACGACATTAAATCGTGCAGTATCCTCGCTTCCTTCTCCTCCTCCTCCTCCTCCTTCCCCTGAAAATTAAGAACCACGCCCCAGCAATAAGTCACCCCGCTCAACGCTCACAAATGTGGACCTCATGAAAAACCAATGCACCGTATGAAGGCTCATAATAATATAGCCTCACATCGACTTCGTCGCACACCATACCGTTGTTGTCGTTGTTGCTGTTGCTGCTGCTAAAGGTCTCAAAACAAGCAAAAGTGATGCGATTGTGAGCCTATGATAAGATCTCTTTCAACTCGTACAACACACTGTCCCGTGGAGAAGTACTCACCAAGTTACCGTTCTCCTCTCCCTTCGCTTTCGACCGCCGGCCGCCTGCCTGACGCCCACACATCCACACACGCCGCACTCAGCCTTCCAAGGACACAGCCGCGCTGCCTGCCTGCTTATGGCCTGCATGAAAGAATGATCCACAATGAGGAGGAGAAAGCAAACACTTGATCGCATTCATTGCTCCTCTAATAGTTGCTTTGACGCCACAGCTGCCGCCATCGACAAGGACGAGTTCGGAGGCCTTTGGTGTAGTCTCGGTAGCCTCCCATGGATCGGCATCTACGTCCGCATCCCCCTTTGCCATTATTGCCACCGTCAACAACAATAATGCGTGTTATTGATGACAGGCAGCCTGATGAGTCTGTGATTAACGATGACGTTAAGAAGCGCCACGTGGCCAGCGTTGCGAACAGCAGCGGCGAGGCAGCCAGTGTTGGTCAGAAGCCAACTATTACCACACACAAATACTACACTTACAAGTTTGGCGCACAAATTCGACACCTAGTGCTACTCACTCAAGTCTTTATGCCTATCACATAATAATGCTCCAGAGGAAATAAGCATTTCCTTTCGCCGTACTTTGGATCCGGAACCACTTGGGTACCACGTAGAGCCAAGGGCTTGATACCTTCCCTCCCAGCAAACGAGGCCTCATTCACCACAATATCATTCCTTCCCTATTCAAATAACCCCCACCTACAATACCGCCACAACAACTTCAATCGATCCCCTCCACTCCATTGTTCATCATAACTAACGAACGTAAAAAGGTGCTGCCATCCAACAGCCAACCAAAACTCGGCAAATTCTCTCTCGCGAACCTCATTAACAAAAAAGAGATATCCATGCACGCACACACGTTTACGGAACTAAAAACGAATTCTAGACGATCTTGAAAATATCAGTGTGCATGGGTCTACGTGCAATAAAATAAATTAGCAGGCAGTAAGACAAGGAATACACACTGCGAACTATGAAGCTAAAAACACGCAGACACACACTAAAATTCATGAGAAGAAGGCCCGCCTGGAGTAAGTTTGAAACAAAAACCATGAAACACTTCTCCTACTCCTCTCCATCTTTCCAGTGTTGACACAATCGCCAGCACAACTAATCAACGTGACAATAAGCTCGCTTCCCTCCCCCAACCCACCAGTGCTACACTCCAGTTAGCCGGCCGAGCTTGCAACCATGCCATTCGCACCCAATGCTTGTGGCCAGCTAAACAAAAGGTCACATCTACCCCTATGTTACCGCTATTGTCCATGCATCCAAGATGGAGACCTCTCCGCCAAATGACTCCGCAAGCTTGCATTGCCTACCATTCCACAAACTCATAAAATGTTACCTCACCACCGCCACCACAGTAATTTTGTAGTATCTGAAAAGGGGGAAAGCAAACAATGGAAGAGCCGGTGTGTGAATGTCCAACGCGCCGCAAAGCTAACGCCTCTGAACATAACTTCTAATAGGAAAAAAAGCACCTTAACAAGCAAACATTTAAGACTGCTACAAAGTACAGTCTGCAAAGTTATGCGAAAGCTCCCCACCGGTCACTCCATCGCTTCTGCTGCGTCCACCTCACCCAGACGTCAACTCATGCCGTCAAAGCTGAACCTACCATTAAGCCATCACCGAGGGCCTCTACACAACATCAACACAGAAATAACCCGTCCCCAAGTCAATGAGCAGTAGAGCCGTTAAGTGTCCCACGCCCTCCACATGTAATGTGCGCTCCACCAACACGGACCTAATGGTAATGGAAACAACGCACCTTTTACCACACATAAAGTACGAAAGAACCCACGGATAAATGATGAAAGCATACCTCTACCCTAAATGAGAACGTACATCAAATCTGTAGATACACACGAAAGACAGTAAAATTCACATACAGCAATCCCATCTTACCTGAGGAACGTGTAAAGTGATAGCGAAGGCAAGAGCCACATTCATTGCCGGCGGATGATACTCCCATTCTTGGCAAAGGAAGAAGTCTTGACAGGAACTACAGCTACCTCTTCGACGTCTATTTCAGCATGTAAACAGATAAAGGGGATGCGTTGAAAGTCATATAGATATAATGAATACTTATCAGCAAGAAAGTAATGAAGAGGCACCAAGTACTCAGTTAAACCAAAACACTTCTCAACAGGATTACGACCCACTGATCAAAGTTCACAGTCATTAAGGAGCAAACCAATTAGCGAACTTCCAATACAATTGTAATTTATCATACGAAGCATTGTACGGAGAGAAATGAACGTAACTAGACCCGGCAGTTGGGAAACAAAACGTCTTAACAGTCGCATTATGAAACCTTCGCGTTTATTCTAGCAAGTAGACGCATAAAGGAAGCCAATTGGCACGCAAAAGACATAATAACAACTAACGAACCAAAACCGTTAAAAAAGTGTCAGATACCAGATTCCCAACTTATTGGAGCAAGTCAAGCCCCATCAACCGAAAACAATGGTCACTAAAATGTACACCACTTACGTACTTCACGTACAAATCTAACCAATCACTTTATTATTTGTCCGGTAAAACAAGTGAACTTTCAATTTTTGTGTCTTTAATAAGTCAAAGGTCTTTACAAATACCATACTTATTCGACTTTTATTGAATATTTACAATAAGGAAATACAGGTATCACTCGCATATTTGCCGGGTGTAAGTAAGAAAATTAGCAACAAAGGCTAAATGTAACAACGCTTTTGTAATACTTCGTTCGTTTGGACTGCTGGTTTTTGGTCAGGGTCACAGAGGTAACCATATTACTCTAGCTGCTTAGGTCGGTCTCCGGACTATGCCAGCAGCTTATTACCTTCTGTCCGTTGAATATTTGCATATTCTACTCTAGCATTCTGCCTTCTCTTGCCTTCAAACGAGCCATGAGACGCTGCAGGTAGGTCGCTCCCAAACATTTTATTATATACAGAAGGAAAATAGGGGCAAATAAGTCAAAATGTACAAACCAAAGCGCAAATTCAGGATTACATGGAAAATGTTAAAAATTGGAAAGCATATAAGCATTGGTAGGGGAGTGATACTAAACAAGGATTACATCAAAACCACTTATCTAAGAAGCATTACAACATATAATGACGCAATAACAAAGCCATTAGAATGAGTTGGTGTTTAATTGAGAGGCCGAGTAGCGCAGTGGTGAGCACTGGGCTGGGTACTATATTATTGCAAAGGGCAAATGACGCTTTGATGGGTCCTTAATGAAGAGGGTTCCAGCCCTCATCCTCAACTGCGCAGACAATATCTAACAAGGACAATAGATGCATGAAATGAGCGTAGTGTGCGGCTTGTGGCATTTCCTTCCCTCTCCATCACAATAAACGCGGTAGTATTACCTTCTCAACACACTTCGTTAGCACGTGATCCACCTTCCCATTCCCACCTCATTGAAGAAGCACTAGTTCCCATTGTGAGGTATCTTTCCCTTCCTTACTTTTAAGGTGAATAGGATGGAAATGCAGACATACCTGCTCAAACTACCATCAGCACAACCCCACTACAAGAATGTAAGTCTTCATTTTACGAACAGCGTGTGTTCCAAACATCACAGTCCTAAGAGTGGTAAGTAGTAGTGTGAATGCTTCGATAGTGTGTCACCAAAAAGGGTTCATAATGAAGAGAAAGAGGGCGATTGTTGTCGTGAATCCCTTAACCCATACAATGTCTACCTGCTTCCAGTCGCATTTACTGCAATGTTACGGGAGTGGAAAATAATTGCTACTAATTCGGCGCTTAGTAAAGGTTGCGCGTCGAGGTGGATATTTAATCGGACATTGGCTAAGGTAGCAGGGTAGGTTGCAGATAGACCGAGACCGCAAAAAGAGAACGAGGGAAAGGAGGAGGAACCAAGAGGCATCTATCTATAAGCAATCTGTCGCATAATCAACAAGATTATAATGTTGCTTCGTAGGAAGACGTCGTAGAAAACGCCACTATTGACGATTCGTGAGCAAGATCCTAAAAGTAATACAAAGCCCCTTCTCCTTACCATTGCTAAACCAATTTCACTTCTTTCGACAACTAAGAAGGAAAATCCTTCTGTCAGACGACGAAATCGCCGCATACCGACCCACTTACCCACCCACCTACAGGGACCCGCAAGCTGTGTGACCGCCTACACTAGTCACTCAAACTACACTCCACGGCTCTTACCTTAACGTCTTTTCGACCTCTCGTGTCTGGTGAGTCGAATCTAATCCAATCTAACGAATTGTGACATTGTCATCGCGCACAAACCTTCTACACGCTCCCACGACAATAACAATATTAACTGAAAGCCTGGAGAGTTAACGCGGATTCGCTCAGAAGACGTAGTGAAGTCAGAGAAGGAGACTAACCATAAACAATGATGTCGCCTTTTCTGAATCTTCTGTCTCTCTCTCACAACTAGCTCTATGGATAGCAAGATGTTTTCTAGCAACAGTTCATGAAGGAATCGCCAACACTCATAGACCGTGCCATAATAACCGTAAAGTGTAGCATGCATTCAAACAAAACAGGCAAAGCAGAGAAACAAATAGGAGCACTATTTGATTCAAAGCACATGCTTTGCTTATTTGAATAAAAGTATCACCAGAGGGAATGCTCCATAGCCTACTTGTAATGCTTTGTTTGTTTGAACCACCGCTTTGGGTTGGGGTCACAGAGGTGGCTATATTGCTCTAGCCGCGTAGGCTAGCCATTGGGCCATGCCAGCAGCTAATTTCCTTCTGTCTGTTAAATTTATATAATCTATCCTAGTATTCTGCCTGCTTTTGGCTTTAAGGGATCATCTGGATGCTACACTAGTGTTTAGCACACATTATGTTCTACACGTTTGTTGACCTGCTGTTGGTGGAAGCATCATGTTGGCCCTTCATGTGTTTCGATCTGCTGCACGTTCCTCATTTGTGAATTGCTACTTTTGAATGCAAAAGAAACATGCAATTGCTTCTACTTGCCATATCATTTCCTAGGGTACAAATTCGTGTGAAGGAGTGCCGTGTTTGTGTTATAGCATTTAAACGAGTATTAGTGTAAGCTACACCTGTAGTGGAGGTGGGACTTATAGAAGAGGCGGTGTTTGAGAAGAATGGATAAAAGAGGGTGTTATCGCATTTTGTTTGAAAATAAAAATCGCCCTATAGGCGAAAGGGCGCGTCCTAGACTTAAATACCAATCTTTTGGTCGCGCCTCCTTGGTAAAAGCCTTTGGTACTCCTATCAGGGTTCGTTTAGTTCTTTCTACTTGTTCGTTGTCCTGAGGATGCCCAGGCGCCTTTGTGATTCCAAGGCATCTGCAGAGTTCAGCGAAGAGTCGGCTTTCAAAATTGGGGACCTTGATCGCTATTGACTGATTCAGGCACTCCGTGTTGACAGATCCAACGACTGAAAAAGGTTAACGCGACTGTATCGGCGTCTTGCGACTTCATGAGTTCTGCTTCGGCTACTTTTGTGAAGCAGTCAACTGTAACCAGAATATACCATTTTCCCCTTTTGGTAAGTGGCAAAGTACCCACAATGTCTATACCTACTCGTTCGCCCGGAAACCCTGTAGGCATAGGCTGCAGGGGTGCAGTTGCTATGAATTGAGGGTTCTTGTAACTGCTGCAAGTAATGCAGGTTTGGCAGAAGTCATGCACGTCTGGGGAGAGAGAGGGCTGCCAGTATCGCTTCATCGAGGCCTCCACCATCTTATTCTCGCCTACGTGGCCCAATTGTTCGTGCAACTCTTGAGGGGCTGCTTGTATCAGGGAACCCTGGAACAACTAGACGCTTGGAAGACGTGACGTCTTCTTGGTACCATAAGACCTCATCTTTCAAGGAGAGTTTGGAACATTGTTGCCATATCTGCTTGGCTGCCCTAATGGACGATTCCATCTCTTCCCTGTCTTATACCAGGGACGTGTCGGGTCCGTACTCTGTGTGTTGCTCCGCTGAGAGATGCCTGCGGAATGATGCATCCGCATTGCTATGCGAATTCCCTTTTCTGTACTACACGGTAAAGTCATATTGTTGCAGTTCTTCGAACCAGCGTGCAATCGAACAGTTGATCTCCTACATTGTCTTTAACTAGGTCAACGCCTGATGGTCTGTTCTCACTATGAACTGTCTCGCTATGGGGTCGTGCTTGAAGTGCCGCACCATTGTATGGATGACGAACAGTTCACGTTCTACTGTACTCTTCTGTCCCACGTTTTGTTGAGTTTAGCACTAGCGTAGGCGATGACGTGCTCTCTGCCTTCTTTGTCTCTTTTCGAAAGTACACCGCCCACGGCCACGTTACTGGCGTCCGTGTCTAGTACAAAGGGTGGTGCGTTGTTCTCAAAGTTTGGCAAGGCCCAGGATTGGAACGGAGCAGATCTTTTGCTTTAGTTCTGTGGAGGCTTCCTCATGTTTGCTCTCCCGATTGAAATTCCTTTTCGCCTGCTTCTCGGTTGGCTTCTTGGCGAGGCCTTTGACGAAATGCATATAGTAGTTTGTCAAGCCGAGAAAACTGCGAAGTTCCGTCTGAATGGTTAATGCTTGCCAAGTTCTCACTTATACGACCTTCGACGACTGTATACCCCAAGAAGGTGACCGAACGACGGAGAAAATGGCAAATCTTTGCAATCAAGGTCAAGCCTGCATCTTGCAGACGATCAAGCACTAGTTTAAGGTTAGAGTTTTGCTCGCGAAAGTCTCTACCAAAGACAAGGGTGTCATCAAGGTAGATTATTTAGTATTTTTGACAAAACAAATTGGTGCTGTCTGCACCAGGCGCTGAAAAGTAGTTTCAGCGTTACAGATTCAGAAAGACGCTGTCTAGCATTCACAAAGCCTGCATCGTTGGTTCAACACCCACTTTGCGAATGGAGCTACTATGGCACATTTAAATTGTATGACAAAAAGGTGTTGCAAAGGGTGGTTTTAAACGACCCATAGAAATGCAATAACTGCTGACGAAAGAAATCTGATGTAGTGTCTTTGTTTAGCCAATCGATGCGCAAGTCGCATTATAATCTCGCCAACGTCTCATTTGACTTATAAGTGGCTTCATTTGATCAGGGTGAGGCAGCGACTCCTTTGAAATAAAGTACGAAATGTTGTGTGAGAATTTATTAGATTTGCTCAAGCCTCCGAGTCACATTTTCTCTTCGTCTTTGCTCAGTCGATTATTGTGATCCAAGCTGTGACAATCACATGGGCTGTGGATGCATAGAATTAAACTACATAGGAGCAGTTGAGCTTGCACATAGATCTCATCTCATAGCCAGTTCTTAAGGCAAAGTTTGATGGAGAGGTGTCCTGACCATGTTATAGGATTATTTTTGCAAATATGCAGCGCACAGCAAAAGACTTAAAGGGAATCACATGAGGGCATGTCGGCCATGAAAGTGTGCTGGTCGTAGCCCATTTGGCACAGCGATGGTAACCTGTTCGCACACGCTATGGAGGTCTAAATGCTACCGAGACTTCTGGAAGAGCATGATGGAGTCATTGAAATTTGGCAATGCACTCTAAAGTTGCAATTATTTTACTCACAAAATAAGCTCATTATTAAGGAGAGCACCACCTAAAGTCATGTCTTTGATGTTTACTATTAAAGGAAAAGGATGCTTTCCATTTGGAGTTACAAAAATTCATCATTACAAAGTATTGCTAATTAAACGATGGAGCAAATTTGAGGGAAGGAGAATCACGTCAAAATGAAGTCGAGCAGATGACCGATGGTAACATAAGGAACTTGTGAAGTTTCCTGAAACTAGGCCTAACGTCATAAAATTATGTGCTGGACATTTCGCAAGCCTTGTCCGTTCTGCTTCCTTACCCTACTGCTTCACGCTGGAGAATCAGGGTCATGCTGAGGACCATAGCACTCAGAGCTAACATTTCTAACTTATCACGCGAACCTCATGGAAATTGGAGTGCTACCAGGCATGAGTCGATGAATGTATTTTTCAACAATGCTTCATCTATACCGTCACAAAATCAGCACTGTGCTGCTCACTCACAGACGCATTCACATCAGAGCCAAAATTGTGCATCACCACTTTCGTGTGTGCAGTTGCCACCCGATCGAAGCAATACTTAATGGCGGTTTCTGGTTGGCTAGAAGCATTCTAGCACTCGGGGCACATGGTAACGCTGCTCAGAGTTATCAATAATAGATAATAAAAGGAGTTGCTAGATTGAGAGCCAACACTATCAGACTATACACGTAGACATTGTCTATCTCAGAAAGCATGTTCGTGGGTCCGGCTATTGGTATTGATTTAGGAACTACCTTCTCCTGCGTTGGCGTTTGTCAGAACGGCAATGTCGACATCATTTCTAACGCCCAGGGTCGCCGCAAAACTCCGAACTATGTCGCATTTACGGACAACGAACACCTTATCGGAGATGCTACAAAGATGCAGGCTGCCGTGAATCCCACCAATACTGTGTATGATATGAAACGTCTTATCGGACGTCGCTTCAATGATGAGGTCGTGAAAGGTGATAGGAAGCACTGGCCATTCAAGGTGATCAATTCAAACGAGAAACCGAAGGTTGAAGTAAAGTGCTGTGGTGAGACAAAGCAATTCACCGCAGAGGAGATCTCGTCCATGGTGCTGCTGGAAATGAAGAAGACAGCAGAGGCTTATTTGGGTGAGAAGGTGACAAATGCAGTTATCACAGTGCCAGCGAATTTCAGTAGCAATCAACGCCAGGCGACAATTAATGCTGGCAGAATAGCAGGTTTGAATGTGATGCGCATCATCAGTGAGCCAATGGCAGCTGCTCTTGCCTACGGTTTGGGCAAGGGTGTCCACGGGAAGCGCAATGTGCTTATCTTCGATTTGGGTGGTGGTACCTTCGATGCGGCTATTATATCCATAGACAATGAAAAATTTAGGATGAAGGCTGTTAGTGGTGACACGCACTTGGGTGGTGGTGACTTTGACTCTCGACTGGTGGATTACTGCGTGGAGAAATTCGAGCAAGAACATGGAGGGTTGGATTTGACAACCAATGCAAAAGCCATCAGCCGTCTGAAAAGTGCGTGTGAGAATGCGAAAAGAACGTTGAGTTTGCTTGAGCACACAAGCATCGAGGTCGACTCTTTGTTTGAGGACATCGATTTCTCCGTGTCCATCTCAAGGCACCTTTTTGAGCAATTGTGCTCGGACCTCTTTGACCGGATGCTGGATATTATAAACGAGGTGTTGAGAGATGCGAATTTGAAAAAGGCCGATATTCACGAAATACTATTGGTGGGTGGATCGACACGCATTTTGAAGGTGCAGCACCTGCTACAGGACTTCTTTGTTGGCCGTAAGTTTAACAAGTCTATCAACCCGGATGAAGCAGCAGCCTACGGTGCGGCGTTGTTAGCGTCAAAGCAGATTGATAAAAAGCCGCTGGTAATGATGGAAGTGACACCTTTATCATTGAATTTTGCGATCGATGGTGATGCCATAACGCTATTGGTAGAGCGCAACATGAAAATTCCAACGGAGACAGTAGTTTTCATTGAACCCTTCGATGAACAACAGGACGTGTTACTGCGGGTATACGAAGGTGGGTGTGCAGTGACAAATGGCAGCAAATTGCTCGGCAAGTTTCACTTGTTAGGTATCCCACCTTCGCCTTGTGCATCTTTACGGATAAAAGTCACCTTCGCCACTGACGAAAATGGCGTTCTCAGTGTGTCAGCAGTGGACAATTTGTCAAAGGAGCAGATTAATATCTATGTTGAGGACACGAGTTATCTATCGGAAGAGGAGATCGAGCAGATGATTAATGAAACTGAGAGGTTAAAGCAGGCGAGTGAGAAGCAGAGAAGTAAGATGGCAATGAGGAATATGCTAGAAGACTACGTATTCACCATACAGTCGGAAATAGAGAAGGATGAGGTAAAGCAACTGACATCAGAGGAGTGACGCAAAAGTGTACGCACGATGTGTGAGAACACACTTGTTTGGATGGACTTCGACCAAGATGCCACAAAGGAGTCTTATGAGCTTATGCGCAAAAATGTGGAGAGCGTGTGCGGCTCCATTACGTCAGTGAAGAAACTCGGCTCGTCAACAGAGATTTTGAAGGCGAGGTCGCCAATTAATAATTTGAATTGCCTCTAGCTCATTTGGCCCTGAAGCGAGAAGTCACAAAACTTGGAACCTCGTGACCATGCTGTGATTACCTACCTCTAATCCAAGCCGCATGGTTGTTATCCATTTTGCATTAAATGAATCTTTTAGCACCCACTTGGTCATTTATTTTGCCCAAACGCATTCCTCCTAATACACTTCTTTTTTAACTCACCTACATCATGGTATCAGCCTAAAATTTTCAGGAGGGATTCTAGGGGTGACCTCTCCATAATTTTAATGGGAGTACTGCAGGTAATTCAATAATGGTCAATTGCCCTACGATACATGTGACTGTAGCCAGGGTGGACATAACGCGGCAGATCGAGTAGAATCCCGACCAAACTTACCGGTCGCGGAGGTATCAGTGTCAGATTTCAATGCTTCTGCGAGGTCTTTTGTGCCCATATACGCAATGATACCCAAACTTTTCGTAGTCTGTCTTTCTCCACGCAAACACCCTTATTGATAATGGCATGTATGCTATCAAGCCTAGTCAAGATAATCTAAGTCAGACATTGGCATATCAAAAATGGGTAATAATTGTTTCATTATGCATTTTTGGATCAGCGCTAAGTACTGATGGCTGAAATAGGATCCGCAGTGGATCTTATCCAAAGCATTTAAAAGGGCCCTATCTACCAAGAAGATCCTTTTCTTAGAGTGAAAGGCGCTGACCATGGGATTGGCAATGGGTGTTTAAGGACTATCTCCCCAAAGGCTAAGGCAAATCATTATGTTGAATAAAAACTAAAAAGTGTGATATAGCGATACATTGAAAGAGCTGCGTGGAATATGGCGATTATGTGAGAGGACTGAAGGCCATTGGAAGGAATGAAGGCATGAATGCAGGCTATGAGGACTAAGTTGGGAAATTAACGATATAGGCAATAGGCGCAGAGATTCGTGCCCGAATTATGTTTGCTGAACTTACCGCCGTTTGTGCTCACCCACCTCAAGGCGCCTCACTTCGCCGTTCGAGTTGTCTTAGTTTGAGTTTGAGCACCAAATACTTTGTGTTTTCTAATATTGTGCTCCGCGCCCATATGCACACATATGTGCTTTGCCATTTCAGGCCCCGTCACTCTACTTATTTTTGAAGGCTCCACTCATATTTAATGAGTAGCGAAATGATATTCTTATGGTGGAAAATTTGTGAGCTTATTCTGAACCAACTTTGCCTATTCATATTCCTGCAAACAAATAGAGGCGTTGCTTTTTGAAAGAAGAGGCTTCTGCAGTAAGTATAAGAAGCAATATTTTGAATTAACGGAAAAGTGCCTGTAGTTTAATCCTTGTGATTGGCGCTGTTTAGAACATAAGCCCAAGATATCCTTGCTTGGCGCTACAAGGAACTCTGATTTAAGCACAGGTTGAGCATGTGCGCCCTCTCCCGTTAACCAGTTAGTTAGTCCCAAATCTCCTTAGAGTTGTTTTGAGTAGACGCTTAAAGCGCAGGGAGTTAAGATTGGAGAATCTCTAAGGAATACTGTAACCCTTCTTGTTATCGAATAAGTTGGTCTCAATTTACTAGCGTTTCAAAAGAACACCATCTATCACACATTTGTACAGCGGCCTCTTAAACCCTGAGGTGAATGCGGCTTAGGTGTAGGTTTAACGGGAAAACTGAAGCACTACATAAATGAAATCCTGACAATGAACAGTCTAGCCGTGTCACACGTATATCGAGACCAGATTTTCTGCGTAAATTCTCCACTTCAAAGATTGATGCATGAATTAATGCAGACCCCTCTACTTCAGATAATGCCTACCTGTTCATAGTACCCGAAATACTAATATCTTTTATATGGGATCGTTTCACTTTTGAGGGGGCGAAAGAGGTGATTCTGTAGCACTAGAATAGCCTTCTTCCACATGCTAACTAGGGCAGACCGTAAGTTAAAAGTAGCGAAACTAGACTCCCATGAGTTAGGAGATATTTATTGGCATGAAAGCCAGTTTTTAATGTAGACACCCAGTAATATCATCCGCCTTGTCAATAGCTGTAATAAGTAACTCGGGAAAATCCCTTATCAGCGTGACACTCAAGTCGAAGCCTGTTGGCACCCTTCCGCTGACTGATTTAAAAGTTATTAAATGAAGTCAACTATCGCTATTTTAGAACAATGAGGGAACCTAAGACAGGCTGCGGACGCATAGTTTTCCGTCATTCGCCTTTCTTTATACTTCATAAGTGCTGAAACATTCACTCGATTGCCACATTACCGAAGATTAAAAAGTTGGATGCTAATTGATTCTGCAAGCATTACTTGATTAGAGAGACTGGTTAATACCTTTCTGCTTCACAATCGCCCAGATGTGCTGTCGTGCGAGAAGAGGTGAAAGTCTAAGGCGTTCGAATGAATGACTTTATGGGCAGCAGCCGGAGAGATTAGCCGTTGAACAAGGACCCGATTCGGGAAAATTGCACTCATGTTTGTTCCAGAATCCTCAAAAACCATTCCTTGACGTGCACATCAAAGGAGTGCTACAGGACACTTTAATCTCCTTATGTTGTTCCATGCACGATTGCCTATTTAACCATCGAGAGGGAGATAGATAAAGGATCCTCATCCATGGCTAAAGACAAATTCCAGCGAACAGGAGAAGGCAAAGGCAACACTCAAGGCAACAGACGCAAACACATAATTTTACACGTTTACATATAAGGTCTGCCTATTAGATGGGAAAACTCGTCATGACTCCCCAGGCATTGTACAATTCAAACAATCACATGAATTGAGGCTAATTGTTCAAACCAGTTTGATTCTTGCCTTAAAGCAGCAAAATCAGCATTGCCATTAACTAAGTTTATCATTTCAAGCACAAATGTTGCCATTATGAGTCTTAATGTAGCACGTCCCTAGTAATCACAAACCTCAAATGAACGCGTGTCACAGATATGTGACACGACAAACGAACAGCTATACAAGGAGTGTAGAGACCGTTTCGCAAGCCAATCGTGCCAGTCATTAAATTTTCATGAAAATCGGGATACTTGATCTCAACGCCATTGATCTCTTTTGGCAATTCTGCTCGGTTAGGAGTTTCGTCCGGCTCATAACTGGATTCAGTGGTAGAAGCTTCTGCTGGCCATAACGCGTGTCCACAGTTGGCCATTGCAACACCGGTCGAAAGGCATATCATTTCCTTGTAATAGGGTTTCCCGTCTGTTACTTCTTGCCTTGTTGTTCTTACTTTTGAGCTGCTCGGTCGCATCTGTCCTGCTTCAATTCAGCTAGTAGGGAGGCAGAGGAAGTAACGTCAGTTCAGTTATTTCATATCCCTACACTTCAGCGCCATAAGAACGTCTCGCATTTCTGTATCCCTCACGCTTCTCTCACCTTCACCTCCCCCAAGCCCAATATCAATTCTCCCCTCTCTCCTTCTCCTCCTCACCCTCATCGTGTGTCAGCGCCCTCCTCGTAGATGATTTAATTGACTAGAAAGACAGGTTAGAAGATCACGATGGGATAAAATGTGCTTTTACACCCAAGTACACATAAGCACACACACGTTTCTACTTGTTTTTGTAAGACATTAATCAAGATGTGCCTTCAAAAGGACGAGAATAAAAGTGAACAGTGACATACACACAAGCTTAAGCGTAGATACATAGTGGAAAGGGAGCGGGCGGCTTACACCGGAAAGCATACAACCTTACCCTTTATTGTAGAGCGTCATGGACTAGAAAGTGAGTTGGGCAGGTGAGAATTTGGTCAGCCTACAAATTACAAAGAGAGAAGTGGGAGCAATACGGCCACCTTAGCTCTCGAAAGAATAAGTAAAGGAGGAGTAAAAATAGGAGATGGAATTGAGGCGAAGTAGTGTGGGACAAACTAAAGGGACAGAGAAAATGATAGAAATGGGGAAGTAATGGTAATCCAAGCTAAGCTATGCCAAAACAAGATTTGGTTTCGTGTAGAGTGTGATTGAGTCAGGTCCAGTCTAACTCGTGCTTGTCTGATCTTGATTATGAATCTGGGCATTATTCACTCATGTCAAAATCGAGATCAAGACTAGTGGAGAGATGAAAGGGAACTTACAAAGAGGACACCGATAGTCGATAAGGTAGGAGGGGAAGGTGAGAGAAACTTAACAGAGGCAGAGGAGTGAGACGTTCTCGTGAAGTTAGCGAAAAATAAAGGTAAGGAGCTGTATTGTAGGGAGTACCCACTGTGCTCTTCCGAATTAATTGCATACGGGGAGTGCAGTCAATGTAACAATGCAAGGCGAAATACAGGTGAGCATATAGAGTGCAGTAGGAGACAAAGGAGACTGACCAAAGATGCGTAGGAGAGGGACATGAGAAAAAAGGCGTAGACATGAAAGCTACTCTCTGCCCATTTCAAAGACGTCACCAGTTCTACCTCTTGGGTGTGCACCTCAAGTTACTAATGTCTGCGAGAAAAGAAAAGAAGACCTTAATTTACATGGCATAAAGTTGTGTCGAGTTGATTAGGCGGGACAACTCCGAGTGCTGGGGATGACTTAAATGATAACGTATGAGGCACCTTATCCAAGCTTGTCATAATCTAGCCTAGGTTGCTAATCTTGCTTTTGCTAATCCAGTCCATATTAGTTGGATCTGGTCAGGCCTAGACTTGAGTACCGTGCTACAGTGCTTCCGCAGTGGAACATGAATAATGGGCAAGTTGTTTTACATCAGCCGGTCTCTAATGCAGCTGCTTATTTAGGGACTTAGAAAATATTTGAAACATGAAGAGTAGGTGCGGCACAGCGAAAGTAGTAAGGGGCAGAATGCTGATTAAAGGTTTCGGTGGCTCACCCCTAAAGATTGGTGTTAAGTTAACGAAGGGGCTTTTCTGATGACTGCCTTAATTCTACGCTTGGACGAATCGCTATTTTGCATTACGAATGGCGGTGTTGGTCCATACACATCTTCCGTGGGAGCGATGCACCAGGAATATTCAGTTGAAAGAGACAGAGGAACAATTGGGATTGAGGCGAAGAGGTAAGAAGTCGAGGTACGGAGCTGCAGTGCAGTGTTCTCCATTTCTTTCCTACCCCCTCCAATCCTTTCCAACAATAATTTGCCTGCCACCCATCTGGCCACTTGATTAAGTAAAATAAAAATGAACCGAGTTAATGAAAAAAAATTGCATTGATCTAAGCTACCAGTCAAAAGCCAATGCCATTCGGACATTTCCGATGGCGGTTAGCAGCCTTGCCTTGAAGTCTTGGTAATGAGCAGTAAAGTTTAATTGTCTAGAAGTGGCTAATGCTAGTTTATGCATGACAGACATAGTAAGAAACCATAAGATGCAGTTAATTCTTACCAGATGCCAAAGGCAGATTGCTGATTCGCTCTTTAGAGGACTCATGATGATCAAATTATGCCCCAGTCAGACGCGATGCATTCTAGTGAAATTCGTGGCCCGTAAATCCATTTTCACCCAGTAATTCTCAGTAACCAAGCCAAGTCTCTGGAAAAATACGGCCTACTTCTGCCAGCATCATGGCACTTTAGTTTAGCAATGAATCCGATTTTCCAACGAGGTGAAAAGCAGTTACCGCTGATGACCTCGAAAATGGTGAGCGAGTTTGTTAACGTAAAGACTTGTTTTACTTAACAGAATTTTCAGCAGACAGTTGAAATGTGTCTTAAAAATTGCAACCATTGTGGTTATCTATTTTTGATCTTAAACGATGCGTGATCCACTACATTTGACGTCCGGGACTAAATGGTCAAGTTTTGTAAACTTTGTACTCATGTCCAGCAAAGTTTTTTTATTTTTGTTTGATTCTATTTCTGTTTTTAAACGATATATAACAGCGACGTTTCTCATCTATCCTACTTGAATGTTACCTCTCCTTCAAACATAAAACTGGATCTTCCCAGCTCCACTACAGGTATGGCTTATATTATTCAGCGTTTGGCAATGCTATACATCGCATACTAGTCACACCTTTGCACGAATCTGTACCTACGAAATGATATGGTGAGTAAGAGCAATCTTGTGCCCACCCCATTTAAGCATTCGTAAGCACAGCTTCAACGTTCATTGATGAGGTGGATTCATGTGCTTTCTGCTAACACATTGGCATTGAACGCACATGTTCCTTAAGAAAGGCACATAACAACTCACTTATACATAATAGACATTTCTTTAAGTTGGTTAAGACCCGAACGATTGTCCATTTACAACCTTTCTCCTAGTGCTAACTACGGAGTCCTTCCAGTTGAGTTGGCGAACCGTGTGTTAACAAATTAATCTTCCCATCCTGCGATTAAAGGGAGACATAAGTGCGAATATCGCAGAGGTGCCACTGAAGCAACACGCAAAGTTCCCCTTTACGGTGGGTCACTGTCTTCTTGTACCCACTTGATGAATCTGTTTCTCCCACTTAATTTCCTCCAATTTGGTTTCGACGCAAGAGCATTAGCGGTTGAGTTTGTAGCAGGGCGGGGTGGGCTTCTATGCGGTACTTCCTTAGATCTGATGTACACTTGAATTAAGGCCATGGCCTCCAACAGCTGGAAGTGGACATCTCATAGACAACATTACTACCTCACAACTGTGCCAACGCGTGAACACTCTCGTTGCACATAAAGTGCTTCTCCTTATGTAAGAGTGATTACTCAGTTGGCAAGTGACGTGGCAATTTAGTAAGGCATCAAGCAACCATCATTACCTACGACTTTCAAATAGGAGCGCGTATGACTGTGCGGTTAGTCCCAGTCCTTTCCACCATTAGCTGCTCAATGGATCATTTTCAACGATTGAAGAGCGTTCAAAATACGTGGAAGTAGTGGAAACGAGCCTCAATAGGAGTTGACTAGACCGCAGAAACTTTAAATGATTTGCAAGACATCAGTAGACATTTAATGTGATGGCTTACGCATGCGGAGCGTCAACCTCGACTGTCTCGCCTCAAAGCTGAACCGCTTGCATTCCAAACGCTACTGTTTTCGTAGTCCATTGGAGTTACATTTGATTAACTTGGCGACAATCAGTCCAGTCTCCCCTATTTCGATGGTAATGCTCCCAAAAAACCTTTTGCAAATTAATTTCATACTCACGATTCAAACTGAATGCCAAATCTACTTCAATCCGACGGGTGATTTTCGTACCTGAGGAAACAGAATGGGCTGCAAAGCAACAACCTCACTCGTTGTGAAGCTATACGATAATCCGACCATTCTGATCTGCCGATTGGCACTCAATTCGACGATAACGTGGATTACACGCGGAAGCACATTCGAAGTAGATTCTTAACTACCTCGACTTGCATTCACTCAAATCGCGCCTGCTGAATGCGCTCAAGACGCATACAGCTCGCCAATGGGGAGCAATTCGACGATCATTTCAAGAGTACACCTGCTGCATCCATCATCCACTACAAGCGTAAATGATTCTAAAAACGTGGATTGTCACGTCTTGATTACAGCAGAGACAACAAAGTTAGGCAAATTCACTGTGGGTCGTGGGTCATGGACGAATGGGTTCCCAGACCTAATTGACCGCTTGAACTACTTCCCAACAGCCCATATCCACGGGACGCAGTTACTTCTTTGCTTCTTTACCAAAGAAACACTCAAACACCCATGGAAGAGGTGGTGATGCCTTGTCTGAACTGTAGCAGTGGACCACCTCACCCCACACGCCTCATCCGCGTCAATCAACAATCAAATTTATCATCATCTGCGCAAACCCGTTCGATCCTCACCTTCCTCTGTTTGCAAAAGAAACAAGAGTAAGAGAGTAAAATTCTTAAATTTACTAATTATGGAAAATTCACAGAAACATACAACACTGTGAAGACACCATTATAGCCTGGAAAAGAAGATGTAGGCATTTGGAGCGGTAAGAATTCAGGGCTTTGAGAGTTTTGCGCTGTTTCGCATTAAAATGGTGCCAGAAGACAATTAATCATTCTAGTGCCCTTTTTCCTTCTTGACTCATGGTCTTCACGAACTATGTGGTGGTAGTGGTGTTTTCACACCGACAAATTGTACTTATCACCCGCTTTAGATGGCGGACCTCTCATCTGCATTCCATTCACACATCGACATTTAAACCTGCGAAGCGAAAACAGCGAGCAGCCCCGTTCAATACGAAGGAAATAAGGTCCAAACAGAGGTTCTAGTTTTATATCTGCATGAACAATCATAATGAAGCGATGTCATGTGAAGTAGTAAGCGATAGCCCATGTTATACACGGAATAGGCATCATTTATCGAGGATGACACAGACCAGCCCCAGTGCCTGTGAACAAAGTGCGGAGATGAACCATCCTTCTCATGAAAGAAGGCGTTTACGATCGCCAACCCATTCAGCAATTTGACGACTGAGCGGCGTAGACGTCTACCGGTCGGTAGCGATAACGCAAATGTTGTCCTTCAGTCCATCCGTTACTTTTGTTTGTTAGGTGAACTTCTCGGTACCTGGCGTCTACTTGACACTGCTCAGTGCCTTCTGGTGCGCCTCCTATTAAAGCATCTCCTCTTCCATTGTGCCCGACTAAAAGGAAACCGCAATCGGGATGTTTACAATACCGAAGTGATTAGATATGCATGGAACTGTCCCTTCTAAATGCCACGCCATACACCTGCTGCGGCCTGATCATTGTCAGATGGATTCTGGTCAAGTTCAAACCTTGCTAAACGGTTTACTCTTATGAAACACAGACCACAACTACTCGTCTTACTGCTCCAGATAGGGACAAACTCTGGAGATTGCGGAACGGATGCACAGATTGCGAAAGGTACTACACAAGCTAATTCTGTCCATGTCCTAAGAGGCCATCCCTCTCAAAACGAAGCTTCAAGTGGGAGTGAAAATCACAGGGGGCCACTATAAGGGAAAATATTACACATCGAGGGCTCATCCAAAGACCAGGAAAAGGAACAACTACTACAAATAAAGCGTTTAGGATCTACTTATCAATCGCTTTACTTTAAGGATGGCAAGCACTTAGAGGCTCGAGACAAATATGACACAGAAAATGAGGTTAGGTCGATGAAAAAGGCTTAATTTCGGACGTCAAAGCCAAAAAGAGATCGAAAACCGGAAACCACTGATAAACTGGTTACAAGGTTGGAGACAGGAACAAAAAAGCTGCGTTAAAATTGCTCGCCGAACCAAATAACTAAAACAAAGTGGCTACTTTTCCCTTGCATACCTTCAGAAAAGTGCAATTCCACACGAACAAAGAAAAAACTCTTCGAAATAAAATAAAACAATGCAGGAAGGCGGTCTTGCAGAATCACTGCTAAACCTGCATCTTGAGAAAAAAAATCAGCCTACTTAACTTTGCTCATAATATTTGATTCCGAGAAGCGAAAACCCTAACGCTCTACCAAGAGCCCGTAAATGGATTGTTGTCTACTCTTTACGCGATAACAAAAGGCAAAAGAGACTCCGGCTTACCAAGCGATCGCTTTTAATCCTTTTTCAAAAACATTAGTCTTTAC
>JADWOT020001666.1:0-24816 GCA_036345935.2 Taenia hydatigena | reverse complement strand
GAATATTAACCCAGCTGATCCAAGGGAGACGCCAAACCTGCACTCTTTCCTGTCTCCGCGACCCTTCAGTCAACTATTAGCCCCACAGAAAAACAGCTAAAGCCAAGGCCAATTCCTACTATGGACTAAGAGGAGGGCGAAGATTACACTGAAGCTACTACATTGTTACAAGGCAAGGGGTGAAAAAACCGAGGCAATCACTGGGTTGCCTTCCAAGTCATCTCCGTGACAATACGTTTCCAATACACACTCCATTCATAAGCATTTCAAAAGCAGGTATCCAAGGATGCTTCCTTTGACAATAATAAAAGTGCACAGTCCGGTGGTTTGCACAAGAAACACTAACCAGGCAGATTCAAGTAACATCAACAGAAGAAACCTACGGAATTGCTTAACATTTAGCAAAACTTGAATGCGCATTCAAATACCAGATCGTCCTCCTCAAATTCACTAAACAATAAGTAAAGCAGCAGCAAGCTTTCCAACCACAAGTAGATTAATTAGAATCTACTCATTTGATCAACTGTGCGTAGTGTCTGTGCTACTCTTTCGAATGTGTAAGAACACTTATTTGGAACGGTTAATTGCAGTACATCGCGGATGCCTACGCGTGCAATGAAGCAAACTGCCGTATTCTACCCATCAGCATCCAGCACACTCAATCCGACAACTACGAATTTACTATACTTTGTGACAAACACAAACAACTTGCCCAATCAAAATTCTCAAGAAGCACATGCATATATTCACTGAAACACGCTAAACACAAACCTCCTTGGTCAGATTAGAATGGAAAAAAAAAAACGAGTAATGGACGAAAGCACACCATCTACCCTTCTAAACGGAAAGCGATAACACGATATGCGCAAAGGACAAATTCAGCCAGAAGTCAATGAGCGTAAAAGTTAGAACTGCCGACAATTAAAGTAAGCCGGTGCTGGGTGAAAGCACCTAAACAACTGATGGCAGCAAACAAGCGGAACACGTGGGAAATGAGAAAATAAGAAGGGACAGTTAGTCCTAATCCAGCCTTGGATTCCCATAGAGCAGACTGTGACTGTGGCCAACGCAAAAAACTACACCTCGAACTTAGGCGTAACACCTCAACGAAGTTGACAAAACGGCAAATAGAGTGCATAAATGGGGGCTTTTCAAGTATCCATAAATGTGCACCGAAACGCACCTATTAATCGGTAAGTCACTTTCTTCATGCATCCACAATTATCACACTCAATGACGTGGCACGACATCGCTTGCACCCTACTTCATTACAGACTTCCAACAACTTCGACAAAATCCCATCAGCGAGCGCTGACTGCCGAAACGTCCTTCAGCGGCGGCACAGCCTCAACGAAATACTTGTCATTTGCAGACTCAAAGGAAACATAGCCAATGTGTTGCTCCATTTGTTCAGTCTGCCCCACTTTGCGCAGTAAAGTTCGAGGTTTGCATCCACCCATCACCTGCGTCACCAAATGCTCCATCCAAGGAACATCCTCGAATCTGCAGGAGCAAACTGAGACTTAAAGAAACAATGTCATTCAATGCGGTGGACTGATACGCAGTGCGACGATGGAGAAACTGCACGTTGATGCCTCAGTCGCAGCAGTCTTTACGGCCATGGCTTAGGCTTGTTCCGATTGTGCCTGCTGAAGTCGCAGGAGGCGACGTTCAGTTCGTCAGTGGATAAGAAGGGAGGGCACAGCTGCTATATCTGTATTCAATGAGCACGACAAATTCCACTGGCACGATTGCTGTAACAAGTTGGGAAATGTGGCTGTCACATTGCATTTGTGAATAGACTTCGGGAAAAGGACACACAACGAATTCATTGAGGCACAGCACAAATCACACCAACTTCTAGGCTGAAGTAGAGAGCATGAGAAAAGTCATACTTCAAATCCGACCTTTTTCAGCGATTCCTTGCAGCGCGTTAGATGCACCACCACAGACAGGTGCATTCTTGTCATCCTTAAAGTTCAGACCATCGTTGACTTCACGCAAAGCCTAAAATAAAACAGTTTCTTTCCTTCATGAACTAACGGAACTTATCCGACCGCAACCAAAACAGGCGACGCACCCGCCAAATCGGCAGATGATATAGTAAAGACGACCGGTGACATTAAAACTGTGAAAATTGAAGAACCACTGTCTGGCAAATAGCATTTAATTTTAAGAATTCTTGGAATTATCCAAAAATCACAATCAAGCTTGGCCTTAGAACAAATACTAAAATTTATCTTTGCGAGTGTATAAAAACTGAATGCAATTCATCTTCGAAAATTGATGTACAGCTACGAAAAACTGCAAACTATTACAGTCTGTTACAAACCTATTAACTTAGATGACAGTGCATCGATGCAGCCCTTACGGGTAGTGAAAGAGTGGCCTCTGTCGTAATTATTAAACAATGGACAGCGAGGGCAAATGCAGTTCAGCCTCGGAAACTGACTATTTAAAAAAATTGCACCCTATCATAGAAAGCATTATACGTCATGCAAAATTGACCGCATTTATCCTAAAAAAGGGTGTCAGAACATTATGCACCAAATGTGAGAACTGAAGTGCTATCCTCCTTTGATCGAAAAGGTCAGAGCTAGCAAGCTTCATTGCAGTTTGGTTACTCGGGCTACTATCTTCCGTTTCGCCTCCGAGGAATTCTGACGAAACCTTCATTTCTAGGTGTGCGGTGGCTGCCTCTTCATCTCTCAAAGCTCCATTTCGACAATAAAAGTATCGCACGAATCCCTCGTCTTTAGTACTGCCCTTATTGAATGCCCTTCTTCCAGTCATTAAAGTTCACACTTCATTTTCACATCCGATCAATGGCCCACCTTTGCAGAGTCACAGATGCAATATTAAGTGATTGATGGCTATAAACCTAGCAGTGCGGCATGGGCAAAACAATTGGTAGGGGTTAGAACGTTTCTATACGGCATGAGCTGTAAATGTTGCAATGGGCGGAAGCAAGTACGCATTAAATCGTGGGACATCTTCGCCTCCTCCCCTGCTCCCCGTGAAAATTAACAACCACACTCCAACAACAAGTCATCCCAGTTAACGCTCACACTTGTGGACATCATGAAAAACCAATGCATCGTATGAAGGCTCATAATAATATCACCTCACATCGGCTTCACCTCACACCATACCGTTGTTGTTGTTACTGTTAAAGGTCTTAAAACCTGGCTACTACCTTAGACTGGAAAAAAATGCCTAAAGAACAAGCAAAAGTGGTGTGATTGTAAACCTATGATTAGATCTCACTCAACTTGTGCAACACACACTCTCACGGGGGAGTACTTACCAAGGTAACGCCCTCCTCTCCTGTCCCTTTCGACTGCATGCCCGGCACCCACACACGCCGCATCCAGTCTTCCATGATGCTGGGACCCTCCTCCAAGCACACAGCCGCGCCGCTGCCTGCCTGCTTATGCCCTGCGTGAAGGAATAGTCCACACTGAGGAGGAAGAGCAGGAGATTTCTCAACCGCATTCATTGCTCCTCTACTAAATGCTTTAACGCCACAGCTGTCGCTGCCGACAAGGATGAGTTCAAAGGCCCTCGGTGCAGTCTCAGTGGCTTCCCATGGATCGGCTTCTACGTCCACATTCCTCCTTGCCATTATTGTCACCGCCGACAACAACGATGTGTTATTGTTAACAGGCAGCCTAATGAGTCCGTGACGTTGAGAAGTGCCACGTAGCCAGCGTTGCGGACAATAGCGGCGAGGCAGCCAGTGTTAGTCAGAAGCCGACTATTACAACAAACAAACACTGTACTGACGAGCTGGGCGCACAAAATTGACATCGGGTGCTGCTTACTTAAGTCCCCATGCCTATCACATAATAAGGTTCAGGAAGAAGTAAAAATTCCCTTTCGTCGTACTTTGGACCCGCAATCACTTTGGCACCATGTAAAGTCAAGTGCTTGGTAAGTTCTCCTCCCCACCTTCCCTCCCACCAAATGAGGCCCCATTCACCACAACATCACTCCCTCCCTATTTAAATAATCCTCCACCTACCTACCTACCTACTTCAATCAATCCCATCACCCCATTGTTCAGCATAGCAAACGAACACGAAAAAGTGTCGCCATCCAACAACCAACCGAAACTCTTCAAATTTTCTCTCACGAACCTCATTAACAAAAAAGAGTCCTATACACACATGCACCCAAATTCACGAAAAAAGGGCCACCTATAGTAGGTATGAAAAAAACCTCTGATACGCTTCTCCTTCTCTTCCTCCCCATCTTTTCGGTGTTGACACAATCACCAGCGCAACTCATTAATGTGATAATAAGCCCACCCCCTCCCCCCAATCCGTCAGTGCTACACTCCAGTTAGTCTGCTGAGCTTGTGAACATGCCCTGCACAAAAGGTCACACCTACCGCTATACCATCCAACACACACCGCCAACGTCCATCCCGAAACCCACATTGCACAACCGAGACAAAGACACCTCTGCCAATGACTTCACGAACTCGTATTGCCTACCACTCCACAGACTCATCGAATGTTACCTCATCACCACCACCGCCGCCATCACCATAGTAACTATGTAGCATCCAAAAAGGGTAAAGGTAAACAATGGAGGAGCCGATGCGTGAATATCCAATGCGCTGCAAAGTTAACACCTTAAAACAACCACTGATAGGAGAAAACAACTTAGCATGCAAGCGTTTGGGAGTGCCACAAAGTACAGGCTGCGCAGTGATGTAAAAGCTCCTTCCTCCACGGATATCATAGCGATGAAAGTAACGCACCTTTTACCACACATAAAATGTAAAAGGATCTACGAATAAATGACTAAGCATGCTTCCACCCAAAATAAGAACGTACATCGAGTCCACTGCTGAACAGAAGGGACAGCTACCACTCATTAACTGCAATCGAATCTTATCAGAGGGGCGTGTGAAGCGATAGGTAAGGCGAGATTCGAAATTCATTGCCGCTTCATAATGCCTCCATTCTTTGCAAAACAACAATTTTTGACGACAGCTTCAATGTTCAACCCATCGAATGCAATGGAAGATATGGCGAATACTTATTAGCAAAAATAATGGGTGGATGCCAAGCCCTTGGTAAGGCTACAACCCTTCTCAACAAAATTACGACTCATTAATCCAAGTCCAGTCATTAAGGAGCAAACTAATTAGCGAATTGCCAAAACAATCTTAATTTACCACATAAAGTATTGTACAGCAAGAAATCAACCTAATTAGACCTTGCAGTTGGCAAGCAAAACATCTTAACAGTCACATTATGAAGTCTTCGCGTTTACTCCAGCAGGTAGACGTATAAAGGAAGCCAATTAGCATACAAAAAGCCTGATAACAAATGAAAACTAAAAACAATAAAAAGGTGCCAAATACTTACCAGATTTCCAACTTGTTCGAGCAGATCCAGCCCCAATAACCGAAAGTAATGGCCACTAAGATGCACACCACTTATGTGATTCACGTGCAAAGTTAGCCAATCACTTTGTCCTCGTTCGATAAAACAAATAGACTTCTAATTTTTATGTAATTTTTTTTAAAAGCATGAAGTTGTTACAAATGCCTAGTTTTTACTTTTAGCAGTAAATTTAAAAAAATAAAAATTTTGGCAAAATTTTGTATCAGGCGTTAGTAGGAAAACTTGCAACAAAACCTTGAAATAACAACGCCCTAAAATAACGTTTAAAGAACCACAAACTTGTGTATGCAATCTGATTAACAATGTAACGCCCGTATTCACTGTTTACTTGTATATCCTAACTGTTATCACGCTTGATATCGGCAACTAAGTTAATTTATAAAGCCGACTGTAGTGTACCTTTTTATTATTTATTGTAGCTTTGATTTAATTCAATAGATTTATGACTTCCGACAGGAACTTGGATAACTCTGTCACCTGAGGTCTGATACGCAGACAAGTGATGAGCACAGCATCCGCAACGCCGTTGGACATCCATCAACCTTCCAGACATTTTATTATTAACAGAAGGAAGATGTGAAGTAACTGGGTCGAAGTGTACAATCCGAAGCGCAAATTCAGGCTTACATAGAAAATTTAAAAAAGACCGGACAGCATAGAAGTATTGACGTAGGTGTGAATCCAAACATGGATTGCATCGAAAACACTTGCCTTGGAAGGATACCACACATAATGACGCGATAATGAGGCCCTCAGATTGGGTTGGTGGTCGATCAAGAGGCCATGTAATGCAGTGATAAGCGCTGAGCAGAGTTCTAAAATATTGCCGAGGACAAATGCATGGTTCCAGACCTCCTCCTCAAATATGCAGACAATACCCAACAGGGGCAATAGATGTATCAAATAAACACGAAGTTTAAACAATATTCTCTTCTGGCAAGTCAAATATCTTGCGTATTGGTTATTCGGTACTTAGTTTAGTTGCGTAAATTAATTTGGCTAAGTATCCCCAATGTCATCGCAAAGTCGTTACCTGTGCAGCGGAATTTAAATGGCATTTGAAATTGAAGAGAGCTAGGATTATAGCCTTGTCTGCCTCAAATTGCGTGTATGCTTATCCTCAAGATTGCAGTGACACTCGCGTGTATTTAGGAGACTGGGATTAGACCATGCCTCTTGTGAAGTGCAATGTTTGTAAATGTAGGCACATCTAATGAGGAGTGTTGGAAACTGCTACAAAACTGGGTGACTGTAAACTACACAGGAAGATTAGGAAGATGATGAGGAGGAGGAGGAGAAGGAGGAGAAGGAGGAGAAGGAGGAGGAGGAGGAGGAGGAGGAGGAGGAGGCAGGCAGGAGAGAGCAGAAGTAGGAGGAGGAGGAGGAGAGGAGGAGAGGAGCGAGGAGGAGAGAGGAGCGAGGAGGAGGAGCGAGGAGGGAGGAGGCAGGAGGAGGAGGAGGAGGAGGAGGAGGAGGAGGAGGAGGAGGAGGAGGAGGAGGAGGTATGCCTTCATTCAAAAGCAAACGGTGTCCTTATCATTTCCTCAGTGGCCATCAACGACTACTACGACGACGACGCTCTAGATGGTGCCTGATCTTTAGAAGTAAAGTAAAGGCTTGATGTCCATTTGAGTGAAGGTCTGTGAAGAGGAGGACGGAAGCATTGTTCGCATCTTAATTGGGCCCAAGAGTCGAAGCGGGATGAATTGCCATTGGCCGTACAGAGCTCGCTAACAGAGAAACATTATGTGTAGTGAAAGCAACGAAACGGCATTTGAAGGCCTTCTTGTAAGGGTAGCGTGATGCGCGTATCGCGATACCGCCACCCTCTTCATCACAATAAATGCGGTAGCATTACCTTGTCAGCACACTGAGGCAGCACGAGAAGCCTCCTTACTTTCAAGATAAATGGGGGGAAAATGTCTGCATGCACGCATGCTCGCCTACCCAAACCACCATCAGCACAACCCTCAGTACAGGAAGGTAAGGCTTAAATTTATGAACAGCGTGTGCTTCATAATAACACAGTCCTAACAGTGGTAACTATTAGTGTAAATGCTTCATTAGTGTGTTACCAAAGAGGGTGCAGGAGGAGGAGAAGGAGGGTGATTGCTGTTGCAACTCCCTTATCCCATTAGATGTCTACCTGCTCGTACTCTTCTGCTAGAATGTTATGGAAGTGGGATTTGATTGCTACTGAATCGGCGCTCAGTAGGAGTTACATATCGAGGTGGATATTGGATCGGACATTGGCTAGGGTAGCAGGAGGGTTGAAGACAGTCCGAGACCGAATAAAGGGGGCGAGGAGAATAAGAAGGAGAAAAGGGGTATCCATCTGCATTTGATTTGCTAATTAAAGCACTCTGCCACGTTATCAACAAGATGATGATGGTATTTCATAAGAAGACGCGGTCATTGGCGAGTCGTGAGCAAGTTCCTCAAAGTAATGTGATGGAAGGTAAGGAGGGAGAGCACCCGTTTCCTTACCGTTGCCAAACCAACTATCACTTCTTTAACAACTAGTCGTAAGCGATGTGAGGAAGAAGGATGATTAAGAATGAAAATCCACCTGCCATACGATGACTTTGCTGTTCATCGACTCACTTATCCGCCCACCTACAAAGTCCCGCAAGCAGTGTACCCGCTTACACTTGTCAACTTCTCATAACTGATGAGCCGAATCTGACTCAGCCTAATAAATTGTGGCATTGCCATCGTGCACAAACCTGCTACATGCTCCTACGATATTCCCCTTAGAATAAATTTATTAGCATTTGCAACTGAAAGCCTTGAGAAGTAACGCGAATCCGCTCAGAGGACGTGACGAAGTCATGGAAGGAGCCTGGCCCTGAATAATGATGTCTGTTTTCCTAAATCTCCTGCCCTTCCCACATGACAAGTTGTATGGATAGCAAATTGTTTTGCAGCAACAGTCTATGAATGAAATGCCAACACTCATATACCGTTCCATAATAACATTGGATTGTGGCATGCATTCGAATAAAACAAGTATAGTGAAGAAATAACTAAGAGCATTATTAGATTCGAAGTTCATTCCTTGTTAATTTTAAGGGAAGAATTGCCATACTAAAGGGGATGCTGTATGGTCTAGTTGAAGTACTTTGTTTGTGTGAGCTACCGGTTTCGGTCAGGGTCACAGAGGTGGCCATATTGCCCTAGCTGCGTAGGTTGGCCTCCGGGCCATGCCAGCAACTCATTTCCCTCTGTCTGTTGTTCTACACCACTTCGCCTTGATTTAGTCTCCTACTTTCATTCCCCCATCACTGATCCTCTCGAAAGCAAAAATGGGATCGTTATTTTTTACTTCTCACTTCGTAATTTGTGTGCTTAACGAATTTTTACCTGCATATCTCACTGCTCAGTGCTTTTTCCCGTTTGTAAAAAAGCCCTTTACCTGCTGATCTACAATAACGGGTAAGACTGTGTGCTTTCCACTCTACACCGTCTGCTTCGTTTTCTATACGTATTTACGCCTGTCTGCCTGTTTTCCAAGTTTGGTAGGTCACTTTGATTGAGGTCTCACGAAAAGGTAGGAATGTGTGTGCGCTTATGTGTGTGTGTATGTAGGTGTGAAGACGCATTTCATCTCATTATCACCTTAAAACTTATCCTTCTAGCCGATCAAGGACAATGAAGAGGGCACTGAGAGACGATGAGATAGGAGTGAATCGATGCTAATTTCAATGGAAGTGAAGGTGAGAGGTGCGTGAGGGATCCAGAGGTGCAAGACGTTCTCGTTGCACTAAAATGGGGAAATAGAGGTAAGGAACTGAAACGTGGGGACCAAATCGAGCACTTCATGCACACGTGTATTACTCTGAACATACACTTTTTTGTTCACCTCTATTTTTCAATCCGGTAGGTGCTTGATCATCCGTTCTTACTCCAATCATCCATGCTACTTTACAGTGCCTAAAGCGTCTTCTGCACTCGACTTGTTACTTGACTAGCAGATAAAGTTGGTTAGACTAGTGCGATAAATAAACACTACGTAATCCATCTTCCTTGGCTCCTTTGAAAGCACAAATCTACCAGTAGCGAAGCAGTCCGTTTCACAGCACTTACGGTGATTGTAAGCACTGTACTCGCCAGAGTACCGACTCTTAGATCAACACTTTTTTAGTCAGTCCCACCTAGGACTTGTATCTTCAAGTTTCCCGTTAAATGTCGCAGAAATTGTAGCTTCCTTAAACGCTGACTTTCTTTTTGTTGCCACAACGACCACAGCTACCATTGTTGCGTCTCCAATCACGTGATATGCTACTCCCAACTTGCATTTATCCTTGCCATCTCACCATAAGAAAATGCGAATTAGGTCGCATTGCAGCAAATTTGAGTGTGCAAGTATCTTCCACTAGCAGCATTCATAACAGTGGGAAGCAACGACCCCCGCATACCCATGAACCAGAACTCAGTGCAGTCATATCCTCAGTAGGCATTGTGAACCGCTCTATTGTTTCCATTTCCACAGTCTCTCTCTCTTGCGTTTTTCCACTTAGAAGCTCAAGAGTGATCCAGCCTCATACTAACTCATTGGCGGCTTGTGTCAGTAAGACATTGAGAGGTTTGACCTTGCACCCCTCGTCAGGTGATTACAAACGAATTCCTTTGCTTAAAACCATTGCGCTACCGTGATTATGCTGCGTCGATCTGGGTTAGTACACATAGGGGTGATAGAAGCAAAAAGCTCGAGGTCTCTCACTCACTTTGCCGCGTTTTTCTGGTCCACATAGAATTTACGCTGTGTTTGAACATGTGTGCATAATTCGCTCTCTCAATCTCCTTCTCATTTCGTCATTCAAACGGACCAAACTTTGATAAAATTCCAATTCACCGACACCTACTTACGATTGCGGCTAGAGAATGTGATGAAAAAATATTGCAAAACACGTGAACAGCTCTTTAGTTTCTCCATCTACTTCAATCTATCTAACTTACCTTGCTTTTAGATGGATTATGCAGAACTATAAGTAGAAATAATGTATACTTTGGTTTGCTTAAGCTCCGCCCGGTGTGATTTTCCAACCTTGATACGGAATGCTTAAAGTAGCCTGTCTACAATTCATAATCCCCCGTAAATACAGACTCTATGCAGTACTCGATTGCACTTACACTCCTAATTTTAAATGAAAAGATCTCACTTGATCAGGTCGCAAAATCAGCAGAAGACATCTATGTCTCTGCCATGGTGGCCACATCTCCCTAGGTCTCCCAAAGCCCATCCGCCTCGTCCACAGTTGCCATGCAAAAATGTCCCAGCCAAATGCAGATGTTAGACGAGGTTGACCAACTAACTCGTCAAAAATTGTCAGAACACGGGGTCAAACATTACCTAATGCAACGTATCCTCTTCCAGCATCAAACGTGACGAGAAGCAACAACCGTTCTACGCGAGCGGGGTAGTAAAATGCATTATTTTGCCATTGGATGGCAGCTGTCAAGTTCCTATTACACAATAGCAAAACTTAACGAAACCGCATGACCTGGTGAGGGGTGGGAAGTCGCTTGAGATGAGAACTCAACAAGCAATCAGTTTTCCCTTCAGGAACGAAAAGCATTTCCTCAGTTGAATAGATTAAAATGTTGACACCAAATCTAAACTATCTGTTACATCTCTTCACATTCACATTTTGCTTTTACTGTCATTGTGGTGATTAACAAGGCTGCGCCGAGGCTAAAGACAGATCTCTTGATGTACCAAGCCTTCACGAGATCGAAACAGTAGCTGCGAATGTAGATGGGAACGAAGTGCTCGAAAAAAGTGGTTAGAGCAAGGATGTTTTCATGACAGCTAGGCAGCGGTATCTTCCAACAATTTATAAATTTGTCCAACAACATAACTCAAAAATGGTTTAGTGATCTGCTTGTTCCAAAATTATTCATTTTCGTCATTGATCACTCGCTTCTGCTTGATGTCATGCCACTGCACTCTACGAAATGACCAACCCTGACCGCATTGACCCATCTCCATGCAGTGATTTAATGTTAAATGTCAAAATGCTGCGTCAAGAACAAAATTACTCTGTTCCAGCTCACAGGACTAGAAGTTAGCAATTCACCGCTAATGGTAAGTTGAAGAGATGGTTATAACATTAGCATTATCTTCCTGAGAGCCCTGTTCAATGAAGTTGGTTCAGAATTCCCCCATGCCATGGCCACACAAATGCAGAGGCAGCACAATACCGAATTGTGCAATCAAATGGAAACTCCTTCAATGCGTGATTCACATGGAATAAGAGCGAGAAGGAGAAAGAAGTAAGGTAAGGAAGATGGTAGAGGGCAGGAACAAACAAATAACGAGTCAAAAGTTGTAGAGGATCCAGCACTAGTCATTGAAGGCATAAAACGTAAAGGAAAGGAGTTTGCTGTCTTGACGAATCAATCCGTGGAACCTGTCACATAATTAACACCTACTCTTAGCCCTTCAAAGAGTTGAGCGCCTACGAATTGCGGCCACAAACAGCCGGAATCACCATCAACCGCGGAAGCAGCAGCAGTTTGCACAAAACGAGTTTCCGGTTTCTACCACTTGCCTTGAAAGTTGCATTTCCTTAAATTTCTTCCATGCATTTCATTCCTTTAGCCAATTCTTTTTTCTCTTCTCACGCAATAGCAGCCATTCCACCGTACTGTCCTCTATAGTTGTAATGCGATGACAGCAATCGTCGTCCCGTCCTGCCATCTCTGAAGCAAAGATAACTTAGCCTTGCGATTCCAAGCGTCACAGTTAAGCACAGTTGAAGCCCCCAATTGAATATCAGTCAGCGCAGGCTTACCCTCCACTTGTGCATTGCAGCCAATCTCTCGCTTTCCTCAGTCACCTAAGGTCCTTCAGCGCACGCCATGTTTTACAACGCAATCCCTTAGCGACAAATAGAGACGGTGGAGAAATCTGATGATAAAGCTGAATTATTTCTTATTCACAGATTCGACTCTTCTGTGAACAAGACAAGCCCATTGATCTACAAAGTAGCATGAGGTGACGAACATGGGTTTTATGATCCAACTTCTAGACAAAAAATGGAAAAGGTGTCGAGGCATATGGACTGGTTCCAGCAGCCAAATTTCCACTTACTTCGGGGTACTAATCTCTTAACAGGATAAAATGGCAACCCAATAAAAACGGTTTTCTACGGGGTGCGTACTTACTGATACTAGAACATTGGTCAATGGAAGACATCATGCAGTGTGGCACTGTAGGATTTCACAATCGATACAATTCTCTTGGAAGAGCAGTAATTTATCCCCTTTGCTTCTTCTGGAGATCAATGTCTCCTCCTCAGGTTGAAGCAGACAAATGTGTTTAACACTCATTTGGCTGCCAGAAAGGGGATAGATCTACTTTATTCATCACAAAGCTCCTCACCCTCTGCCCATGTCCGTGTGTCTTTATTAGTCATCCAGTTATCCATCAAAATTGCTCACCTCAAAATCTCACGTCCTTTAAGCGATTCACCCATTCACCGTACAGACCACTAATAGACAGTTCTGAGTGTCCTCTTGCAAACGCCCAGTATTTGGTTTGACATTGTAAGGGAAGCCTTGTCAACTCAATCCTCGAAATCATCTTCCCAAATACCTCTGCCTTTTTCTCCACGTCAAACCCACCAACACCTGCTTCTAGCCAATTGCAAATCGCTCGGAACCTTGTTTCCTCACTCATACCTTTCAGTCGTTTGCTTTTCAGCATCGTCTCGAAGTACTGGGTTGTCGTCTGCATCAGTATCTCCCTTCGCAAGCACAGATCTTCAAAATGTTTTTCCATCAGTTGAATACACAGTTCATCAATCCACGTCCCAGCGTAGCATTGACCATCGACCACACCTCTGCTACATTGCCAGATTTTATCACTGGAATAGGCTTCCTCCACCACGTTCTTAAAAACTCCACACCAGAAAGCCATTTCCCCGGAGCCGAGATTATGTGCCAGTGGACGCAGTTGTGTAGCATTCCCTGTGTAAGTCTGCTTGTGTATGCATAGTTGATGACAACCTCGACAATGCTAAAAGAGGGTGAATGAAGGAAGCGATAATCACGTACTCTGTAGAAAACCGTTTCCACTGCATTGCCACTCCGTCCTGTCCAGTAATGAGTACCCTTGGAAAAAGTGGAAATTTAGCTGCTAGAACCAGTTGATGTGCCTTGGAACTTTTTCCACTCTTTGTCTAGAATTTGGAGCATAAAATCCATGTCCGTCACCTCACAGTAATCTGTAGATCAATGAGCTTGCCACGTTTACGGAAGACGTCAAATGTGTGAATAGGAAATAATTCTGCTTTATCATCCGATTTCACCACCGTCTCCACTTTTCGCTAAGAAATCGAGTTGTAAAAGGCTAGCAACGCGGTTTCTGCGTTTGGCACGAGACGTGTGTGCGAATGTGTGAATGAATGCAGGCGTGGCGTGCGTTGAAGGACCTAAGGTGACCTTGAAGAAGCCAAGAGATTGGCTGCAGTGCACAAGCGGTAAGCATGCGCTAATATTCAATGGCGTGCTTTAACTGCGAGTAAATGTGGCACTTGGATTTGACTTATAATTCTTTGATTTGTTTACACGGACACTGAAGTCTGCGTTTTTGTTCTTAAACCAGCCAGCATTGACTGCAGGCCATGGTGACGGTGTCCTGAGCTTCTGCACTTGGGTAGTGCATATTCTGCCCTCGTATCACACCCACCTTTGGCTCCAGCGAAGACTCGTGTGGTATAGTGATGTCGGCGGGAAACGAATGCAAGCCTAAATGATCCTTGGCTATTAATGGCAAGCCTTGAGGTGATGCGGGGATGGCGTATGCTGCGACTGAGGTGATCCGTGACGACCTTAACAGAAGGATTGGAAATGACCTTTGGAAACTGCTCCTAAGGTGGCACTACCCGTGGTCGTGAATCATCCGGGAATGTTTAGTGCAGATGCTTGCATGAAGGAGTTCATTGCGTGAACCCGTGGTACAGGCTTAAATTATGCAAACCAACAACTAAATGTGCCTCTATGTAGCATCACCTACTTTGATCATAGTTTAAACTTAGCTAACGAAGATTTTTTTATTTTTCTCCCTTATTCACCCACCTCATATATTCTCATACGACTTTGCGTGAAATATGTGCAAATGTTTGCTTAGACTTATCAAATTTCTTGCAATTATTAAGCTGGCACCTTGCTAACCCAGGGAAATAAGCATGCTGACTCACGAATGGACTCTAAGTCCACCCGACAGACTTGCTTGACTCATTCATCCTCCTCATTAGCAGTCAATGCCTCATCTACTTGGAGACAAAGACATCGGGAAATCATTTCTTCCATAAAGCCACTAATAAGTTAATGCTAACACTGCTTTTGATTCGCCGTTGCTTTCAACCCATCAACGCCTCCAAAACTATTACAAGTCTAAGATCGCCCAAGCCATTTTTGCACACAACTACTCCAGTGTGGTCGTAGTGCTAAAAGTCATCCGAATGATGAATGAGTGTGCTTACTGCCATCCAACTGTCAGAAGGGTTTTGCGGCCACCTTCGAGGCGAGAGGATGACGTGAGTCAAATATAGGTGCTATTGGAGGCAGTAGTCGAAATAGAGGTGTGCAACTTCTCCAAGTGGCGCCTCATATGCTGATGACATTTAGCAGTAAAATGGCGTCTGATATCCTACGCGTAAGTCTTACCCCTTGGCGTAAGCTTTATTAGAGCATCATATATCACAATTGTTCCAGCTGAAATGATTCACCCTTCGCAAATCAAAGTGAACAGATAATACCGGTATTTTCTTCTTACTTATGGACGATTTGGTGGCATCAAGTTCGAGAGGGCAGCCTCCAATATGCTATGGTTATTCCCAAAATCGAAGTGAGTCGCAAAAACACAAGCAGACAGAAGTTTATTTTGTAATATCACCGCACCAAACTTTTGTCCAACCCTTACGTGCCAGCGGATGTGTGGGGTGTGTTCAACCATTGACCCACTTCCAATAATGTCCCAAGGTCCTTGTGGTTTTATTCCGCGTCTCTCTTGTGTGCAAATTCGGAGTTCATAGAAGAGGCTAAGCAAATAGAAACACTAACGCAGGGTTGTAAAACAGAACTAGCTTTCTTTAACCTCATTAGGTAGATATTATAGCATATTTCTATAAAAGTGGAAACATGAATTACAATTTATGAATTCATGATTGTCTCTAAGCATTTCTTCGATCCGACGCTTTCTTGCCCCTCCTACAAAGGGAACGACAAGGATCTGCATGCCCCATGACTTTGTCTAGTTTTCCCGATGTCCGCTGTATGTCTCAAAAAATATCCATTTTATGCATTGTCGGTTGTGAATACAAGAGGATACTTCCTTGTGATCAACTTCCAAACACGTCTTGAAGAAGTGTTTGGAACTTCTATTAACGATTGGCCATTGACTGAAACCCGCAACACTCAATACGGCTACTTGCACGAACAGAGAACCAAAACGCACTCTCCTAAACAAGTAACTTGCACAGAGTGAATTAGTCGCATCTTTCAAAGCTAGTGTAAGTGGTCAATGAGATCATACAGAACCGCCTATGCAACGAGTTTAACCATCGGCCTCGTTTCGCGTGGAGCAGTCAATGCTTGCTCCCAATTCTGCACAACAAATTACAGCCAATTTGTTTAGCTTTGAAAAAAATTTACATTAGACACTGTTAACCACATCGCCGAATAAAGCGCAGAGATCACCCGAGTGCTGGCAGTGAAGTGCATGAGCTTCGCATCGAGGTGAGTCACACCAACAGCTCTGCAGTTGACAAATAACGGTCACAAATTATCAGTTGAATGCCACTGACGGTTATCGAAGTTGCATTGTTTGGTGTGCAGCCTAACTTTGCTTTACTTCTCTCCGGTCATTGCAGCGATTTAACTATTATCCTGATAGCAATATAAATGTCATTTTCGCGATTTGTCAATTACGTAGTCACGTGTTAACCCTTTGCGATCAAATGCTACATAGTTAGCCTTGATTTGCCATGATGTTATATTCAGTGTATTTCAGCATGGAGAAAACCTTTATCTAAACTGATGCACTAAATTTTCAAAAGAGGAAGTGATTTGGTTTAAAAACATTTGAAGATTTACCGTTAGTGCCAATTTGCTATTGTTTACTAAAATGACAAATTTTACTTTAAAGCGAGTTAAAAATAGAAGATGTAGCAGCATACAGTTTGTAACTGCAACTTTGCACTGCACATCACTGCTCATAAATACTACCGAATTCGCAGTCGGTTCCTTCCACCACTGCTACTGATTACTTGGTAGTAGTGGTGGGGCCATCATAATTTGATGCTAGTTCTGCTGCAGTGATCACATATAAGAATATCCTTTTTTGCGAGAGAGAGACACTGACGAATAACTGAATGATAAGAACGACAGTGTGAAGCAGGGTGAAAGATAGAAGACGGTACAAGGCGTAGAAGGGCATGTCTCACAGCTTGTTTTGTGATTGACCACATCGAATCTGACGCATGCAATTCGACCAGTAGCACATGCCGCATGGTGTCTCCTGGTGTCGTCTGATGTAGGCTTCATTGTTCCTCGCAGGCAATTTTGTGGGAACGGGCGCAACTTGCGTTTGGGCACCTTTACCTTGTCCGAATTTTGTGTATTATGGTGCATGCAAAGGAAATGAAAATGAACGAGAGGAATCGCCGTTACTACTGTGCTTTGGGTTAAGTGCACCACCTTGACGCGACTACTTGTTTCTGGCTATAAACTTTCGATGCTTCCTTTTGGAAGGACACCTTTCGGACATTTAGGGGCAGTAAGAGCAATGAAAATTGACGCCTCACTTCTGACGATTACTATGCAGCTAAGAGATGCGCATTTAGGGACATTTGTTACTTTGCATCAGGAAGTACAACAAAATTTATTGTGCCTCTCTGGTGAAGAGAAAGTAACACGAGTGTGCAGCCAAGAGGGACGATAAGATAGTTGGGTGCGAGGCAAAGACGAGACGTTCACAGAAGGAAAGTTGAGAAATGGATGGGAAATAGTCATCGTTGGATATCTCAGAACGGGACTGTGGCACTGCCTTCCTTGTTCTCTTCCCTCCTTCTTCCATATGCATTTGAGTCCATTTCATTTACACTTTTGTTTAACTATATATTCGAGTAAAGTATGCAGTGATCGACTTTGTAGAGGGAGTCTGAATTTCTATCAAACGACACACTCAAAGACGCAACCCATTGTTCTACCGTGATAGGTGAATTAAACCGGGCTATCAGTTGCGACGATGCTGAAACAATGCATGAGATGGAGGAGAGGGCGAAGGGAGAACACCTGATCTTTGAGTTCTGCAATTTCTTTTCCATTGGCCCCCTGACGCCCTTAAAATAGAAGAGTCTACTAAATGTGTGCAAGTACCACAGCATCCTTAAGCATACCCATATGCGCAATTTACGATAGACGAGGCGTTGATCCTAGCACTATACAAGTAAGGACTTTGCGGTGAAATTGGCACCCCAAATTACGTGTTGGGATACTTAGCCAAACAAATTTACGAAAGTGATTTAAGCAGTACCTAATCAATACGCACGATATTTAACTTACCAAGGCAGAATATTGTTTTGACTTTTGTTCATTTGATGCATCCATTACCTCTGTTGGATACCGTCAGCGCATTTGAGGAGGAGGACTGGAACCCTGTTTAACAGGAATCCATCATAACATCATTTGCTCTCTGCACAATTTTAGTGCCCTGCCCAGTGCTATCCATTGTATTGTTTGGCCCCTCAACTGACCATGAACCCAGCCCAAGGACTTCTGTAGCCTCCCGAGGCTCCCTCAAAGGCAAAAAAAGGCAGAATATCAGGGTGGAATGTATATATTCAACCGGCAGAGGGAAATAAGCCGCTGGCATGGCCCAGTGGCCAGCCTACGCAGCCAGGACATGATAGCCACCCCCGTGACCCTGACTAAAAACCGGTAGTACAAATGAACAAAGTACTACGGCTTCAGTATTGCACCATTATGTGTGGATTTCTATCCACGACAAATGTTTTTGATGCAATCCTTGTTTGCATTTACGCATACATCAATAATTCAATGCTTCCGGGTCTTTTCGTTTTTTTATGTAGGCTTAAAGTTGTGCTTAGAATTACGCACTTAGACCCAGTTATCCCATATCTTCCTTTTGTTTATAACAACGCGGAAGAACCGCCTACAGCATCTCTACTTGCCATAGGTAATGCCTATAATTTTACCTTTTCTTTTTCTTAATTTTCTTTTTAAAATGTCATTAGAGGTCTAGCGGAATCGCGGATGCCGTTTCAGTTGCAGTATTTCGGTTGTTTGGACTGTCGGAATCGGTCTCGGTTACAGAGGTGGCCTTTTAAGATAATCTCAGAACACTACGCCGGTCACTTGCCTGTGTACCAGGAATCAAGTTGGTAAAAATACTTAAACTCCTGTTGAAAAATTATTAAAATTACCGAAGCAAATCAGAAACAAAAGTGCGTTGTAATAGGCTTTATAAATCAACTTGGTTGAACACGTCAAACTTGGTATTAGTCAAGATATAAAGATAAATTATTGCGATACACTTTGCAAAACTAGCTAAATTATACTTATTATTAGTCTGTGACTCTTGCAATTTCATTTCAATGCGTTGTTATACCTAAGTTTTGTTGCCTGTTATCTTGCTTACGCCTGATAGGTATTAATATAGTGCGATCATTTCAATATTTAATCACAGCGCTTAATAAACTGGTTATTTCTAATAACCTTTAGTTCATTAAAAATACATTAAATTTGAAGTTCATTTGTTTTATCGAATGTTCAATAAAGTGATTGGCTAGATTTGCACGTGAAGCACGTAGGTGGTGTGCATCTCGGTGGCCATCGTTTTCGGTGATTGAGCTTAATTTACTGGGACAAGTTGGAAATCTGGTAAGTATTTGGCCCTTTTTTATTTGTTTTTGATCGCTAGCTGTCACTAGGTCTGTTACGTGCCGAATGGCTTCCTTTATACGTCTACTCGCTAGAGTAAACGCGAAGGCTCCATAATGCGAATGTTAAAACATTTTGTTTCCCAACTATAAGGTCTAATTGCGTTCACTTCTTTCTATACAATACTTCGTGTGGTAAATCAAGATTGTTTGGTGCCTATTTATTACTTTCTTGCTAATAATTACTCATACCTATATGCCTTTTTATCCATTACCTATATCCGTTCACATTCTAGAATAGACGTTGAAGAGCTAGCTGCAGTTCCTGTCAAGACTTCTCCTTTTACAAAAATGGGGGCATTATCTGTTGGCAATGAGTGCGGCGCTCGCCTTCGCTATCACTCCACGCGTTCCACAGGTAAGATTGGGTTGCTGTAAGTGAATCTTTGCTCTTTTTGTGTAGCTATAGATTCAACGTGCTCATTGACTTGGGGACCTCGATTTTTTGTGTTGATGTGAGCCTTGCAAACTGTGTTGTGTAGAAAGCCTCGGTGATGGCTTAATGGCAGGCTCAGCTTTGACGGCATGAGTTGGTGTCTGGGCGAGGTGGACGCAGCAGAAGCGGAGGAAGAAGTGACTAGTGGGAAGCTTTGGTATCATTACGCAGGGTGTACTTTGTAGCACTCTCAAACGCTTGCTCGTTAAGGTGTTTTCTACTAATAGTTATGTTTGAAGGCGTTAGCTTTGCAGCGCATTGACCATTCACCCATCGGCTCTTTCGTTGTTTGCTTTTTTTTCCTTTTCTGATGCTACGAAATTACTGTGGTGGTGGTAGGCAATACGAGCTTGTGGAGTCATTGGCTGTGGCGTCCTCTTCTCGGTTTTGCGATGCGAATGTTGGCATGGACGATAGCAGTGTGTGTTGGATGGCATAGCGGTAGGTGTGACCTTTCGGTTGCAGGGCACAAACATTGAGTGAGAATTACGTGTCCGCAAGTTTAGTAGACTAACTGAATTGTAAAACTGATAGGTTGGGGAAGGGGGCGGACTTATTGCCACGTTGATTAGTTGCGTTGATGATTGTGTTAACACTGAAAGGATGGGGAGTAGGAGAAGTGTTCCAGAGCTTTCTTTTTAAGCCTACTCTAGGTGTCCCTTCTTTTTGTGCATTTGGGTGCGTGTGTTTTTAATTTTACATTTCGAGGCGTGCATTTATTTTCTTATTGTCTGCTAATTTTTTGCTTTACGTGGATTTATGTGCACTTGTATTTTCAGGATCGTCTAGAGCTTGTTTTTAGTTACCTAAACGTGTGTGTGTGTAGGAATCCTTTTTTATTAATGAGGTTTGCGAGAGAAAATTTGACGAATTTCGGTTGTTTGTCGGATGGCAACACTTTTGCATTTGTTCGCTGTGCTGAACAATGGAGTGAAGGAAATTGATTGAAGTAGGTAGGTAGGTAGAGGGTTATTTGAATAGGGAAGAAGTGATATTGTGGCGAATAGGGCCTCATTTGCTTTAAGGGAAGGCGAGGAGGTGAACTTACCAAGCACTTGGCTTTACATGGTGTCAAAGCGGTCGCGGGTCTAAAGTACAGCAAAAAGGGCTTTTTACTTCCTCTTGAGCATTATTATGTGATAGGTATGGAGACGTGAGTGAGTAGCACTGGGTGTCAATTTTGTACGCGAAATTTATAAGTACAGTGTTTGTGTGTTGTAATAGTCGGCCTCTGACCAACACTAGCTGCCTCGCCACCGTCGCCGTCGCCATTGTTTGCGAGGCTGGCTACGTGACGCTTCTCAACGTCGTCGTCGCTGTCGTCATCAATTACGGACTCATCAGGCTGCCTGTCAACAATAACGCATCGTTGTTGTCGACGTTGGCAATAATGGCAAAGGGGAATGTGGACATAGAAGCCGATCCATGGGAAGGCGCTGAGACTACACTCGGTGCTTTCGAATTGGTCAATGTCGACGGCGAAAGCTGTGGTGTCAAAACAATTACTAGAGGAGCAACGAATGCGGTTGAGAGTTCCCTCGCCCCCTCTCCTCCTCCTCAGTGTGGATCATTCCTTCACGCAGGGCATGAGTGGGTAGACAGTGAGGCTATGTGCTTGGAGGAAGGCCCCAAAATCATATGGAAGACCGGGCATGGCGTGTGAGGGTGCGAGGCAGGCAGGCGAGAGGAAAGGTAGAGGAGGGCGGTACCTTGGTAAGTACACCCTCATGGGGCAGCGTATGTTGTACAAGTTGCATGGGATCTTATCATAGGCTTACAATCCCACTATTTTTGCTTGTTCTTTGTTTTTTTTTTTCAACTTAAGGTAGTGGTTAGATTTTGAGGCTTTTAACGGTAACAACAACAGCGGTATAATGTGAGGTGAAGCCGATTTGGGGTTATATTCTTAAGGGCCTTCGTACGATGCATTGGCTTTTCGTGATGTTCGCATGTGTGAGCGTTGATTGAGGTGACTTATTGCTGGGTTGTGGTTACTAATGTTCAGGAGGAAGAAGAGGAGCAAGCGAAGATGCCCCACGATTTAATGTCGTACTTGCTTTTGCCCATTGCAACATTTACAGCTCATGCCATATGGAAACGTTCTAACACCTATCAATTGTTTTGTTCACATCGCACTGCTAGGTTTATAGCCATCAATCGCTTAATATTGCATCTGTGATTCTGCAAAGGTGCACGACTGATCAGATGCGAAAATGAAGTTTGAACTTTAATGGCTGGAAGAAAGGCATTCAATAGGGACAGTATCGAAGACGGGGTCAGTAAGACGAAGAGTTTGTGCAATACTTTTGTCGTTGAAATGGAACTTTGAGAGACGGAGAGGCAGCCATCGCACTCCTAGTGATGATGGTTTCGTCAGAATTCCTCGGAGGAGAAACGAGAGATAGTAGCCCGAGCAACCCAAGTTTGCAATAAGGTCCGTTAGCTCTAATCTATTTGTTCAAAGGGTTTTGAGGCAGAAGACGAGGAGACAAACGGGAAGCGTGCTAAATTCCTATCCATTGTGTAATAATTATGTCGACAGAGGCCACCCTTTCACTATCCATAAGGGTTGTGTCGATCACCTGTCATCTAAGTTAATGGCGTTTCAATTCTCACGTGTGGTCCATAATGTTCTGACGCCTCTTTTAGAAAAAATACAGCGCAGTTTGCATGATGTATAATGCTTTTTGTAGCTGTAGATCAATTTTAGCAGTTGTTCTAAGGCCAAGCTTGATGGTGCGTTTGTGTATTTTTAATAACTCTTAAGATTAAAAGATGTTTTCTTGACAGTGGTTCTTCAGGTTTGGCAGTTTCGAGGTCACCGGTCATGCTTAGTGCATTGTCTGTCGACATGGTGGGCACGTTGCGTGTTTTAATTGCGGCAGTGTTTTGGCTAGATAAGCTCCGCTAGTTCAAGAAGGAAATAAACTGTTCCATTTTAGGCTTCGCATGAAGTCAATGATGGTCCGAACCTTAAGGATGACAAGAATGTACCTCTCTGTGGCGGTGCATTTAATATGCTTAAGGTGATTGCTGAAAAAAATGTCGAATTTGATGTTTGACTTCTCTCCTGCTGTCTACTCCAGCCTGCAAGTTGATTTAATTTGTGCTGTGCCCCAATGAATTCGTCATCTATCCTTTCCTCGAAGTCTATTGACAAATGCAGTGACAGCTACATTTTCCGAATTGTTACAATAATCCTATTGGTCGAATTTATTGCGTTCATCGGACGCTAATATATCTGCAGTGCCCTCCGAAAGGATACTTGGGTATTTTCTTCACTAGTAAAATGTATGTTGTCTCCTGTAACTTCAATAGACGCAATCAAAACAAGCCTAAGTCAAGGTCGTAAAGACTGCTACGACTGAGGCGTCAACGTGCAGCCTACTCCATCGTCACAGCGCATCGATCCATCGCCTTGATTGACACTGCTTCTTTAAGTCCCAGTTTGTTCCCGCAGATTCGAGGGTGTTCCTTGGGTGGAGTATTTGGTGACCCAGGTGATGGATAAATTCAAACTTTGTATTTTACCGCGCAAAATGGGAACGACTGGGCAAATGAGGCTGCACGTTAGCAGTTTTTCCGATTCCGTAAAGGACAGACGTTTTGTTGAGGCTGCGCCGCCGTTAAAGGGCGTTTTGGCAATCAGCGTTCGCTGATGGGATTTTGTCGAAACTGTTGGAAGTCCGCCGCGAAGTAGGGTGCAAGCGGTGCCGTGTCATGGCTTCTGCTTTGTGATGCGGTAGGCAACAAGGGCCGCGCCGATGAGTGTAATGCTTGTAGATGCATGGAGGACCCGCTGAATAATAGGTGAGTATAAATGCATATTTACGCACATTTGAAAAGCCCCCATTTATGCACTCTATTTGCCGTTTTGTCAACTTTGATGAGGTGTGACGCCTGAGTGCGAGGTTTAGTGTTTTGCGTTGGCCACAGACGAAGTCTTTTCGATGGGAATCAAATGCTGGTTTGGGGCTAACTGCGTCTTTTTATTTTCTCATTTCTACGTGTTCCACTTGTTTGCTGCCACTAGTTGTTTAGGTACTTTCACTCAGCACTAGTATACTTTAATTGTTGGCAGTTCTAGCTTTTGCGCTCAATGACGTCCGGTCATGCCACTGGCTGAATTTGTCCACTTTGCGCATCTTGTTATCGCTTTGCGTTTAGAAGGGTAGACGGCGTACTTTCGTCTGTTACTCGTTTTTTTTTTCATCCAAATCTGACCGAGAAAGGTTGTGTTTAGTTTTTCAATGAATATACATGTGCTTTTTGAGAATTTCGATTGGGACAAGCTGTCTGTCTTTATTACAAAGTATGTTAAATTCGTAGTTGTCAGATTGAGTGGACAGGATGCTGATGGGTAGAATACGGCAGTTTGCATCATTGCAAATGTGGACATCTGCGATGGACTGTAATTATCGGTTCCAAATAAGTGTTCTTACACATTCGGAACAGTGCCATGGACACTGCGCACAGTTGTGTCAAGTGATTAGATTCTAGTGAATCTGCTTATGATTGGAAAGCTTTTTGCTGCTCTACTTATCCTCATTGTTTAGCGGATTTGAGGAGGACCATCTCGTAATTGAATGCGCATTTTTGGGCACACCTAAGTTTTACTGAATGTCAGTCAGCTTCGCGGGTTCCTTCTGCTAATGTTATTTGAGTTTGCCTAATTAGTGTTCCTTGTGTGAACCTCCGGACTGGGCACGTTTGATAGCGTAAAAAGAAGCATCCCGGGATGCGTGCCTTCGAAATGCTTATGAAGGGGTGTGTATCGGAAATGTATTGTCACGGAGATGACTTTGAGGAAAGCCCATCGATTGCCTCGGTTTGTTCACTCCTCCTCCTCCTGTATCAACGTAGTTGTTTCGGCGTAGTCTTCGCCGGCCTTGTCTTACTTGTAGTGGTAATTAACCTTGGCTTTAGCTGTTTTTTCCTTAGGACTAATAGCTGACTGATGGGTTGCGGAAATAGGCAAAAATGTAGGTTT